>JAANSQ010000069.1:0-51261 GCA_036850885.1 Lepidocyrtinus dapeste
CCGATTACGCGAAATGGCTAGTAGGACTGACTTTAGCTCATGGGAAAATACTTTATGTATGTCCGAAAATTTATCCAAACAGCAAAAATTGCAAATTGTGAGTAGTGTACCTGCTGGATAGGAGACTGTGCCTGGAATAAGATCCTTCTTCCTAGTAACTCTGCAAATATGCAGCCAACACTCCACATGTCCACAGCGTTAGTGTAGTGCTTAGCCCCCATGAGGATTTCGGGCGCGCGGTAGTATTGAGTTACCACCTCCTGGGTCATGGCTTTAGAAGGGTTAGGCTCTTCCACACGAGCCAACCCAAAGTCGCAAATCTTCAAGACACAGTTACTGTTCACAAGCAGATTACCTGGTTTAATATCTCGATGCAAGATTTTTGCGGAGTGGAGGTATTTAAGTCCTGCAAATGTAACGAACTCTCAGTAAAACTGTTAGACTCACTAAAGAACAATCGAGCTGCATTCCTCATTAAATAAATTTGCCAAAGTATTTTCAAAATTACCTCGGAGGATCTGGTACAGAAAAACCTTAATATGGTCTGAGGAAAGGTGCTGCGGAGAAACGATGATTTTGTGGAGGTCACTCTGCATGAGCTCCGTGATGACATAACTACACCACAAAAGCAACCAAACAATGTCACAATATGCCAATTCAGATTAAGAAGTATAAATTTATTTATTTCAAAAGTATATTCCAAAAGTAGACCTACATTTCTTGAAAGAAATCGATATGAGGTGGCTGCAAAATATCTTGGGCAGATAGGACGTTGTCATGCTTGAAAAAGCAAAGCATTCTCAACTCTCGGCATACACGTCTAGCGGACACTAGGCTTTGGAACACATTTGGAAGCTTCTTCAAAGCTACTCGCTTCCCATCGCGGGGATCAGTCACGGCCCTGTAAGTCAAAAAAGAATCAAACTTTTAATTTCAAACTCGAGCCAATACAATATTCATGTCAATATGGGCATTTTCACGGAAATCATTTGTCATTTGTCTTTAGGCATTTATGGCTTTGAAATATTGTCCCCAGGTACCTTCTCCAAACCAATTTTGTCAATTTGTACGTACATAAAACGTTCTAAAGAGAAACGTTCTTGTATTTCATCATTTCTAAATTCTAAATATGCACATCGAAGAAGATCACTTCCTGATAGATAACAAGTTTTTCTAAGTAGATTCGTCCTAGTTGCTAGCCTGTGCAGCGACCACTTCTCCGTTTAAAATTCATTATGTAGTAGTAATCGTTTCTTGATTGGCAAACATAAAAAAGGCAAAAAGCATCGCCGAATCGAAAACTGAGCAGTGTACACAGGAACATTCATTTACTTGTTCAATGATGCAATAATGACAATGTCTATCAATCAATAGAAGGTCTAAAAAGTTGAATAGTCTAAATAGGTGTAATTTGGCGCTGAAGAAAAAAACCTCGCTTGAAAGGGTCTCCTTTTGAATTCATCATTTTTTTTACTTCGCTCGTTTTTATTTGGTGCGTTGATATGTTATCTGCGTAGCTCCTGCAAGGGTTTTCATCTCTCGCGTCGTTGCGATTCGCATATTCGCATGACGCATCAACTCCTCCATCCACACACTGTTGGCATGTGTAAGGTAAGTAGGTAGCGCAAATAATATGCAGAGCTTATACACTTTTGCCACCATTTGTGGCTTTGTTGCGCGCATGGGAACGCAACGGCCGCATCGCACTGTAATTTGAAACATGTGCGTGTATCTGTAGTATATTGAGAGCGGCGAAGGAAACGCAGTCACTTGATTCGCACAAAAGCCTCATGTGAACTGCGAAAATGAAGACTATGCAAAAAGGTAAAAAAACAAATGCGAGAGTGCAACATAAGTTACCTAGGTTTTTTTTCACTCACTGAACGCGTTTTGCTTTGCAGTTGTAGGTCTAGCGGATATTTACATGAAAGTGGGTCAAGTCAATCCGATTGACCCATTTACTCAACATGGGCTCATACAATAGGTTTGTTAGGTGAGTAAGTAGGAACAACAGTTTCCCCTAAATAAAATAAGGTGTAATTGTTATTATATTCCACTTTTTGCAAGTTGCCAAAAAACGGTGCTCTATGGCATACACTTTTCCTCCGTGCAACAACCCTCCCCCAATCCGTAATAGTTTATTTTTGAATTCAAATAAAATTTTAAAAGTAGTTGTCCATATGTTGTGTAATCAACATAATTTATGCTACGTGTTTACAACTTTGCTTATGCCCTAGACAACATGACGCTAACATTAGGCTTTGGCAACTAGACTTCTCAAAACCTGAGCAGAAAATTTATGACTTTGGCCACTCTCTCATTTTTTCAAAGTTGGAATTCGGAATACACTTTTCGAATAAGAATTTGATTAGGGTTCTTCCTAATAAATGCCCTAATGTTTTGAGATGGGTGACAAGGCCAACATTTGCGATGTACTATAAATTTTTGATTCTTCGAGTTTCGGGGTGATTGCTTGTTACCCTGCTCTTGTTTACATAATCTTGACTTAACGATTTTTCATTAAATTTATGCTGCGTTATGTCTCTGCTCTTGAGACTAATAGACTTTTTGACCTAACTTCAACTTGATTTGGTAACCAAAGCAAAATGAATTTAAATATCAGGGGCCGAAAATTCAAAATAATAAATTATAAATTTAGTTGACCAAGGACGCTGCGAATTCTCTCACGCGACAAAATCAACTGCCTAATAGCTACAGTAGTTGTTGTACACCTGTCCTCGAGCATTTTTTTTGTCTTCTCAAAGAGACTGTATGATGTTCTCTGTAGACTAAACGTAGTAATCAAAGTAATTGTGGTTCTTGGGTCAGAAGAACGGCGGCTTAAATCTTCAAGTCTGAACGTATACATCCAAGTAATAACACTCTGACGTTTTTGGTGTCGGCGCGCGACATCCTTTGGAAACAAGAGGCTCAGATACGAAATAATCAGTTTTCTACTTAATTCTCTTTTAAATCGAAAATTCTATTAATTAAGTTCGTCTCCAAGATCCCAGTTACACATATTTACCATCGGTCCAAACGTTGGAGGGTTTTAAATATACAGATGCACGGACCGACAAAGCAAATAAGTTTCATAGCTTGGTAGGCTCAGTTACGTAATAATATTACGCAATAGCATAACGATCGCCATATTTAGGCCGAGGAGTGAATTCACTTGTCACTCCCATTCTACAAAACTGTGTATCATGATTCATGAGATGTGGCTGTGAAACAATTCTACTGTTGTACGTAATGGGATGAGAATTTTTAGAAAATGAAAAGCGAAGATTCAATGTCATAAAATGTGTAATAAAAAGTCTAAAGAATCTGCTGCTGATAGAACTGTATCTGATGACCTAGTTGGCACATTCCCATCCCAATTTCATACCTTTTAGTCATCGTGTACAAATGCCTACAGAGTTTCACATGGCTCATGAGGCAAGTTGAGGCTTAAGGTCTCGTGATTTTGCAAAGTCTTCTAAAAAACTTAACTTGTTTCCCAACGCCAATGTTCCAACCAAATCACCATCCAGGTAAATAAGTAGACTATAGACTCTAAGCTTTTCCTAAACGTTAGAGCCAGCCAAACTCCGAACCTCAAATCTTTTTGTACTTTGTCAGAGTCCAAAATATCTAAAATGAGATGGTCTTTGGTCTAGATAAAATGATCATCTTCTCTTGAATTTCAAGTCTAAAGCATAATGAGGTTTTTCGTCCTTCACTCCCAAAATTGCATTTGCCCAGAGACGTCGCTAGCTCGCAACAAAAAGTCAGAACGTAAATGTGCAAACTTGCAAACTGGCATTTTATCAGAGGATGATAGGCACTTATTAAAGATCAAGCTTTGTTTTACTTTGCCCGAAAATAATTCCGAGAAAATTCACATCACTCTAGAGTCTAGACCAAAAAGGAGCGGATATTGTGTCCTCCTACCTTCATCGTTAAATATTCATTTTTTTTTGCTAAACCTTCAAATCTTCGAGCTTCGAAGTAATCGTGGAAGGGGGACAAAATGTGATGGTTTAAGTTAAAATTCTAAGCAAACTTATTTTTTACGCTTTTTTCACCATTCTCTAATGAAGCGTCTAAGAATAACAGTGTTCTGCATCACGACATGATTCGGCACATTAAAATGTGTATCTTCTAATCAAAACTATTTTAATGTAGTCAAACACACATTATTTAGTATTATGAACTTAAGGAACTTTCGGAACGGGAGGGGCTGACTGTTAACGCGTTGAAAAACAACCATGGCTAATTATCATGTTAAAAAAAGTTGAACTAAACCGCAAAATTTCTAGGCCGTAGATGCATGATGCATCCTTTCTTAAGGAGCTACTAACTCATCCACAATATTCAGATTTTTATACGTGTCAGGAAAATGTCCTCCTAATCATTGACAAGGGCCTTTTGCAAGTTTAACAATACTACAGATCGTTGATCAATAGTGAACGAAACGGTAACTAGATATGCCGGAAAGAGTAGGCTATGACGAAGCGTGTGTGCGTTATGCCAAGTTTTCAGGGAAGTGATACACCTCAATCTTGAGAGCGCAACAGACCCAATAAAAGCATTACATATTTAAACGAGTTTTGTAATACATCAAGACTACAAACCCGGTTAGTTTTGCTGTGTCTACCTCTTTTTCACGCTAGTCTCCCCAAAATCTATTGCTGCGAATGGTTTTATTACTTTCCGTATGCACTTTTCTCCACTTATCTCTAACCTGCTTCAATTTTAAGCTTACCAGTGCAACATTCCTCAATCGCTAAAACATTCCTATTCAATAACATATTTAACGCTTCATCAATCGAAGATACAGGTTCGTACCAACCTTTTAAAATGCTCGCGAAGTATTTGTAAAGAAAAAAACTTTTACTTAAATAGAACCCCCATTTTGAGGCTCTAACCCAACAGGCCTCTAACCCTCCCACTATGCCCAACAAATGCCAAAATCAAAAAGAAAATGACGACGATTACGATTACAATGCGAATCTTCGAACCAAATTCGCAACAACAGTTTTTCTGCATACATCAAAGCAAGCTAATGAGGACCTCATCTCATCATTGCAAAAATAGACGATGCATTTTGCATCACAGATAAAAAAGTGGTACTAGCAGTGCATCTGTGCCACTTTACTTCTTTCGCCTCAAACATTTCGCTTCCCACGTCTAGGGAAAATCTGAATGGAACTAAAAGAGGAAAAAAAACGTACAGGTTGTTCAGTAGTGATCATCACCACCTGTGTATAAAATATAGAAACGCTTTTCTCAAAATATCGGATCATCATCATCGGCTGCATTCTGCTCTTTCTGTTATCCCATTTAGCCTACGTAATAACACAAAGTGTTACTTCTCTTTAGACTTATGCGATTTAATTTGAGTACATGGTAACATCAATTACAGTATGTTGTTTCTGCAGCGTAATCATCAAATCGGCAGGTATAAAAAACTCATTAGAGTAGCGAAGCTGAAAAGGAGGGCAGCGCACAAGCCTCAGCGATTGATGAAACGTGCGTTTTTGCTCGCCCGTTTGCACACAGTTTCAACACCTTCGCCCGAACGGTATGATGATGGGTGAGGGAATGTTGGCGTGGGCGGGTGCTTTGTTCGCATAAGGACGGAGAAGTATTTTCGCAAGAATCTCAAAAATCTTTTTGCTCTCGTTTAAAAGAGCTCCTTATTCTCTTTGAGAGGGAAGAGGTAAGCGTGGATTAAGGAGGCCAATATTATCAGGTAGCCACTTGCCCAGTAGTGCGCAAGATTCTACTCGATTTGGTTGGGCTAATTAGTTGAATTAATTTAAAATTTACCCTATTTCGTAAGCACGTTCACAGTAACCAAGCACATCTAAGTGATGAATGGTGACTGCTGACGATGATAACCTGATTCTAGAGAATTCTGCCGGGCTCTTTTGTACAAACTCTTTTCTTAGCTCTTGAAGACACTCATGGAGTTTTTGGAAGGTCGGAAGCATTGTGTAATGTTATGAAACTCTTATTTATCTTGAGATTTAATGATCGCCGAAAACAAATGTAAAAACGACCTTTGAAACGAATCTTGTAAAAAATACCTAACGTGTTGTGCAACGCTGAAAAAATGTGTAACTAGAGCTGTTCTAAAATTACTTTATGTTGCGTCAGCTGCATGCAAAACTCTACAGATTTATGCTCCTTTGACATTTTACCAGGATTGGGTTGACTCTGACATGTCATGTTATTTCGTACAATATTTTCCACCACATAAATTATTTGCTTAAAGTCTAGTCTTGAGGTTAACAAAAATGACATAGATAGTTTACTCCCATAAAAAGTCTACGTCGTAAGTACTTGCAACTCGCAAATTTCAAATGAGGAGGCTCAGAGCCAAGCACATTCCGCTTCCGTTGTTTGCGTCAGTCATCTCGATTGGAGTATTGGCAGACCTTGTTCTATTTCAATGTCTTCGCCTGGTTTTCCATCAAATGTAAAGTTATGTAGTACACGGAATAAATATCATCATTTCATGGGGTCACCACTTTGAAATGCTTGTATTACGAAAAGTGTTTCGTTTTCTTCTGCATCCACAGACCAATAATCGTGTCACGTTAAAAAGTTGCTCAGGAAGCAAGGGAGACACTTTTCAAATTTGAAAATCCTAGAGCAAATTTATTGTCTAGCTATTAGCACTGTAATTACTCAGAAGAGATTATGTATGCTGGTTGCGTAATCTAATATCCAATATGCAGTTATTTTTGAGTGTGAATATCCCAGTGGGTCGAAATGGTGACATATATTGTGCAATCTCTTCATTTGCTTTCTCGATCGCAATCAGTAAGCCCCGATGAGAATTGTGAGCGTCTATTAAAAGCCCACGTACGAACTCTTTTCGAAATGTTTATGAACTTGGTGTTGTTGAGCCGTTGGGAAATTGGGTGGGAATATGGAGCTTCAAAAGAAACGTCTACAATATATTGATAAAGAGTACGTAAGGTAGAAGAATTTGGTGACGGTTTTACGTCCAACAGATAAAAATGTTCGTCCGTAGCCTTCATGTAGAGGAACACATGGAGTACAAAAATAGTGTTGTCTTAACGCAAATAAAATTGGGTGCGGGGTTTGAAAAATGCGTTTGTCCAAGGTTTCAACACGTTATGTCATTGGTTGCGACACTAGTAAACCTAAACCTAGGGGAATTGTCATTTCTGGGCCAGAATCAGTGTATCGGGTGCATCCCTTCAATTGCTCGAGGAAGTGGGTATATGAGGCGGAAGTATGAGAAGAAGATCTATTTAAACTTTAAATTAATTTGAAATGTTGTAGACCAATAAACTACAAAGAAAAGTGATTGTTGCCGACGTAGCTTTTAATATAGTGTCGGAAATAAGCGTGCGTGCTTACAGTTGGCAACAGCTTAAATGAGGTCAACCCAAGAAACTCTACTAGTTGAAGGGACTTGTTATGCCAAGAAGTGAATGGAGTGTACACTTGAACAGTAACAAAATGAAAGTTGAGGTTGGACTGTTGGACAATACTAATAGACTTGGGTAGAGATGACATGATCAGTTTCATTGCTTCATTGCCTCATCATCATCGTGTTATCTACACAGATTCATGTTGGAGTGTATAAACTAAGCAAACTCCCCCTTTTTCATAGCTTGTATGACAATCGCTGTGATAAAAAACGTGAAAGGGGAACAAATAAATGTCGTAAATATCAAAATACATAACAAGTTGAGGATACCTACTCGTTACGAAACTACAGTCGACATTCCACATTTTCTTGAATAATGAATGACAATACTTTATAGCGATGAGCCTCATTATTCCCCATTATTTCAATAAGCTGTAGAAGAACTTTCGAAAAAAAAATTCTCTGCAAGGAGAGTAAGAGTCCATCAAACCTCACAAATTACCCGAATACTGAACCTTCGCAAAGAAATTTACCATTTTACGAGCGTCTTTGTATTTACCAAAAGTATTGTTTCATTGAGCTCAAACAATGCCCAAGTTTAGCAAACAATTACTAATTTTCGCCACTATACATACTAAAACTGCAAGTTAGTTTTTTAGTGGTCGTTAATTTCTGCTCTTCAACTCTGACTTTCATTGTTAAGTCGTATCTAATAATTGGTCCTTTTTCGTTCGTTTCTTCAACCAAGCCAACTCTAAGACAACTTGCAAGCCTTCACATTTTAATTGCAAGTACTCTCTGTAGCAAGGCGCCTTTTTATGGGTTTTTGCAAAGATAAATTGCCACTTTTTGATGCATCCTCAAGTCATTTTTATGACTTCCTTTTATTCAACACGATCGTTTATAGATATTAACGTTAGGCAATCCACATCTCTCTCGCCCGATCTACATGTCTCTCGCATGTCGATCCTAAAATAGAAAGTGATACTGCACTGACGAAATCCAGACTAAGGTACGTCATTCTTTTTAATGTGGCTTCTAGCTACCAACGAATAAGGACACATTCCGTATAACACTGGGCAAAATCAGAAAAAAGTGTTCTGTACCCCAATATCAATTGAGCACAAGTACCCTGAGATCATGTAAGCTTCGAAGTGTAGATAAAAATGCAGCAAACAAAATTTCATATGGTCAAAGCAGAAACTCTACAATGTAAAAAAAATATTTTGGGGGAAATGTATCAGAGTCTGGGTGAGGAAAAGTGTGGAAAATGTGTAAGCCACATGTAATACGTTATTCTCATCATTTTTCCTAATATGGCTCGTACTAGTTTCCTTTTCCTTCTAGCATTAAAAGCATAACCCCATTTGAACTACGACTCAAAATTCTCAAGATTTCTCTCTCGGTTCAAGCAGAAACGACGTTGGTTCGGGTGAACAGCTAACATCAAAGTCGTGACGACGTTTGTTTTGTTGATTTTCTAGAATATGCCGTGCGAGCAACTCTGTCATAAGATGATGATGATGCTGCTCTACAGGATGATACTTTTTTGTGAACTTTAAGTACACTTTAAAACTCGCAGAATGTGAGAGAGCAAGGAACACATGCGAAATTGGCTAGGCTTTGTAAAAAAATGATCAGCATTTCTCTAAAAAGTAGAAAAAGTTCCTTCCTGAGACGCATCCCATTGCACTACAACGAGCAGAGACAACAAGCTCATTTTAAACTGCAGTTGTGAGACTGTCTTGTGTAAAGTTCATTCCTATTTGGAGTAGTTGGCGCGCCACCACCAAACTGTGACCGGCAAAGTGTGTAAAACATAAATAACTTTTAATGCTGATCCAAAAGTATGCCCATTACAATTTAAAAGAAATAAATTGGTTTAATAAGCAATAACACGTTTAAGTTTGTCTCTGCTTTGACTTATCTAAAGATTTTGTTTGTTTCTATCCTACAGCACTTAAAAATTAAATGGCTCAAAGGTAAATACGAGAGTTGAACGTACATCAAGAAATGCAAAGAAAGAAAATCTCTTTTCACTTGTTTCTCTTCAGTTGCCTTTCTATATGAATCCAATTAACAACAAATCACTTTGAGAAAGGAGTATTTAGTCGAGTAAGTAGCTCCGAAGAGAGAGAAGAACGGGCTAGTATTCGCCGTTCTCAACGTTATCACTAGGGGAAAAGACCATTGACTCATGAAACACGCCCCTAGCATAGGCACAAGATGAATCATGAATAGTATGCACAAGTTAACTCTTAATCAGGGGAAAACACAAAACCACGCGAAGAATATCTTAGCTTAAAGTATGTACATAATTGGCACTTGTCTTAAAGAGTAAACTACGTCGGCACCTAAGATTAAACTTGCTGAGCGCGTCTAAACGGAATTTCGAATTTTTCTTATTGCCCATTTTACTTTTTAGCATAGAGTTTCCGGTAGAGCACTGTCTTGTAGGTTGTACTAGGCCAAGAACACAAACAAAAAGTGTTTTTAAAGAATGTTTGTTTTTTATCAAATGAAATTGTCTGTTTCACTCGAACTGCATTAGTTTGGTGATATGACCCCAGAGCAATGATTTTGGATCGTACATTCCTTCTTTATCGTTCCGTTCGGAGCCTAAGCTAAGCCAGCCGCGAATATAAGGAAGAGGTAACATATGCAAAATTTTCTCTGGTGTTTTCCTCGCCAGACTAGTAAATTTATCATGGATTAGAGTAAATCTGTTTTGCTAGTTTCTAGTCGACGTCCTCTAGTAGCCTCAGCCTCAACATCTCTGAGGAGCTGAATCAATGAAATCAATGCGGATGAAGAAAAAAGCTCATTAAAATTTGTAAAGATAGGAGAGCTGGAGTGTCTTTAAAAATTTTAGACGCTATATCATTGTGCCATAGTTAAAAAAGCGATAGGTGAAATGGAGAGCAGAAAGGAAGCGAGTTGTCTACTTTCCCTCATAAAATCTCTGACAAGACTGATGCCTACCAAAGTGTAACACTTTTTCAGCGGGGAATGCATTGCATTATTAATGAGGAAAAGTGGACGTTAGCCTAAAACGTTAAACCCATAAAAATAAATAGACGGATGTAGAATAATGCTCGTCAACAGACCAAATGACTGAATGGAAGAATGCTAAAAAATGCATTGAATTCAAAGTGTTCGTGATCGGCGTGACGTACACTGTGGCTACTATACTGTCGCTTAATTCATCTTATTCTCAAGAGGTAGCTGAACCTTTTTCTACAAAGTCCCCAATCACCAATATCTGTGAAGACTGAAGAGCACACAAAATCTCTACATTTTACATTTTTTGTACGCAAAAGGGGTACACTCTGGCTAAACATTTACCATATAATTTGCAGCTTTCATAAAAATTTACTTTAAACATAGTGAACAAGAATAGGCTAAGTTGGATCATTGCTGAAATTTATAATTTAGTCGAGAAATACCTGTTGCATACATTTACTTTCCATCTACATTTACAATTTTACACGACCATCGTTTTTCAACTCGAAGGCATAAACTGTGACCTGTGTTTATGCTAAGAAAATGAGCTCAAGTTAAGGCTTGCGAAAATCAAACTAGTCACGTGCCGTTCCCATCTCAAAAAATGAAATAAAAATAGAGCTTACATCAAAGAAGCCTTTGATTCGTATGGTGTAGTCATGAAGTGGGCGATCTTCATCCTAAGCAATATTGTTATTATTATTATTATTTTTATTATTATTATTACCCCAGTATGTTTTTTTCAGGTCAAGTGGAATTAAAAAACTGCCCTGCATCGAAGATCAAAAGCTGAGCTGAAAGCTGAAAGGTGTTAGAGGTCTCTTGTTCTCTCTCTCTCTCTCTCTCTCTCTCCCTCTCTCTCTGCTCCATAAATGAAGACAAGGAGAATGATATGATTACCTAATGTTTTACAAAATTACATACTTGTATTATGCATTTGGCCTGTACGAAACACTTGTACGGATGAACTACCACCAAAAGAGGGAAATCACGGAGAGTACACGTAAACACAACATTTCAAAAGTTTTACGGACGACCCTAAACTATAGTGCATATACGTGTACGCTGATTACGAGTTATTGCTAATGAAGATGAAATATTTTGAATCAAGTGCAATGTGCTGTCTATCCAATAGATTAAATTAATCTTGTTTCGTTCCAACCAAACCAGCAAAAATATATTAGCGAATGATGATACAATTGATGGTGTTCTGTGCAAACCGAATCTGTTCAGGAGCTAAATTTAGGAATACTATTAGATTCAGAATGTTAGAAGAATGTTTAGATTGCATTTTAAGTGGAGCCTTTACAGGCCGGTCGAATATTTCTACAGTTGATGTTGTTCAAGCTATGTGCATTGTGGTCTCTGGACCGTAGAGAGTATAAAACATTGTACGAGATATGTGATGTATCATGTCTCTGAACTGAATCTGTACTTGATTTACATAATTAACGAGGTCACATCTCTTAATTACATTGTGTCACGAATGAAATATAGGCTAATGAGAAGAATCTGTCATATTGCATATGAGGTTTCGAGTCGATTGATGTGACAGGCTAGTTACAACTACAGGCAAGATTTGCTTTTGCAGCCTCCCAGCTCCAGATTAAATTAGGGAAAAGTGCAACTCAATAAAATCCAAAAAATTTCCAAGCTAAGCTTATCCTATACTCCCTACTTCCTGATACAAAAAGCATCTGCCCTAATGAAAGGAATGATGACATGTGAACCTTTAGTAGTCCGCGACTCTTTCATCCATAGTGGACGCTTAGGCGAAACTTGGTTTCTTGAACTTTGCACACTTCTTAAGAGTAGAAAAATGTGATCTTCTTATCATCCCAGCAGCATGTAGGTACTGAGGCATTTGTGTATGATGAAATTTGTGTAGTGAAAAAAAAACACACATTTTGACAGTGCACCCATTTAGGTAGAAGGGAACAAAGACAACTCTCTTTTCCCATGTAACCTGCTACATGCACTCCCATCGCAAAAAACTTATGTAAACTATCACTGCCACCAAATGTACCTACGTTGACTACGTTGCAAAAGTGAACTCGACTGAAAAGATAAGACCATGCACCAGAGCTTTGAAGTCTGTACAGCTCTTCCTAAATCCTTAGTTTCTTACGCACTCGGAGTAGTAAGGAAACGGATGGATTTGTGGATTTGCCAATCGGTTCGGCATCGGCATCAATGCATATTTTTTTTGCTTCATCCAATCCCCAGAATGAAACGTTCAGAACCAAATATGAAGTACACATTGTTCAAAAAAATGAAAGTGAAAAAGAGAATGGAAGAGAATCTTTGCAGGTCATGTTGTTTTCACTGTAGTGGCGGTTTGCATGTATGAGGCAACTAATCCATACCTAGCGCATTTGAGGTCAATAGTCTCAGCCTTACGAGAGTTTTAAAAGAGCAGCTCAAAAACAAAGGAGGAACAAGATATATAGTAATCCGAGCTTCTTATTAAACACTCTTCAATATCCAGAGCAATAGTGACAGTGGCATCATCATCCTTTCATCTCTTGCTCAATCTTGATTCTAGGACGGAGATATCGTAAGAAAAGGAAACCCAAATGTTTCTTAAAGTTGATTTAGCGGTTTGAAAGGTGCAATTTTTTATAATTTTAATAATACGATTTTGCACATTGCGAAATATTTTATGTTTGATGTTATGCTCAGACAACTTGTCTTTGTAACTGTCCAACATAAAAATTTTCTAGACTAAAGACGATATGGCATTTACCATCGCTTCACCATCGATAAGATACCTTCTACCCTCATCTAAACTAATGGGGACCCTTTAACTATTTTTTGCTTAGCATAAATAAATAGGTTCACTTTAGACTAAAATTTCTAAACGTCATTGGTCGTTTTTCCCCTCCGTCTCATTTCCTTTATTAAAGCGTACGCTTCCTGATTCCTTCATTAGAAGGGAAGCTTGAAGCTTGTCTATGAAATGAATGGTTCGCCCCGTGTGACTTCTCGTGACGTATATTTTTCCTTTGTGATGACGCTTACCCCCATTCGATACTACTTTTTTGTCTAAATTAAGCGTGCAAGAGCATGCAAAACCCCGTAATCGCAATGAAAGTAAAAATCGATAGTACCATGTCGTCAAAAACGTTGTCACATGTATCACGTTCCCCTCGCAGGAATCGCAAAAACGGAAACTAATATTCGGGGTTTTTAAAGCAATATCGATTTCCATTTTCTATCAATTATCATCTGACCGTAGGCGAAATCAAACAGACGGAAGTTTATTATTATCATAAGGATTATTCACAGAAAAAAAAATTGTACTCTTGGCTCATTCTTTTCATGCAAATGGGTGAGTAACAATGCATCAAATATGCGATAGGATGATGATAGCTGAATCAGTACCACCACGAACCACCAGCATTATCGTCCATCTGAACCAAGAAAAATGGTATGTGTCGACGTCAAAAAAAAACTGCTTTCTCTTTCAGTGTGAATGATCAGAGGAAAAAAACTTCCCACACTAATCTCAATCTCTAGAGTGTTCGAGGTTTCATGCAGGATAAGCAATGCGATGCGAGCCATTCCCAACTTTTTAAAACGCTAACGATGCGTTCCTGCTAAAAAAAAAATACCTTATGAAATCATGAAATGTGAACAAAGTAAGAAATAAAAAAGCTTCTTGAATTCTCATTCTCAGCTGCTTTTCGCATAGTCTTGAGCTCCTCAGTAGAAAAAAATGATGTTGTTGCAGTCGTTGTACAAGATGACGATCGCGATACTTAAGAAGTTAAACAAGTAGACTTTTGAGAGAGTGAATAACATGCCATATGTTGCTAATGTGGTTGTTGGACTTTTTGTTTTTTAGTAAAGGCTAGATCTACTCGAGTCGTTGCACCCATTCTTTCAAAACTATGCATAGTAACATAGTCCTATCTACTCAAAATGTGCATAAGCCCCACCAACGTTACACATGCCACCGAGACTATAACAATGTTTCAAAAAAGGAGTTATTTTCTTGCGTGATAGTGGTGATGCTGATCATCATCATTATGATTACAATATTTCACAAAGCATTTCTAAAAAGAAATTTTCACAAGAAAAATGACGCTTAGAAGTTTACGTACTTATTCTTCATGCGATTTCCCAACTTATACACTCTGGCTATACATTCGAAATTCTTAAAAATTATGACTACTCTTTCATGCACAAAAAAATGACTTTTTATTCGTCCACATGATTAATATTTATAGTACCATAAGACAGCGTGGAAAATCATTTCATGTGGTTTACACACAGCTCGTATGATAAAGTATGAAAGAATGACCATTTGAAAGTGATTCGAACGAAATTAAGTTTAAAATGAAGATTTAAATGATCAATAAATGATATACTCGAATTACAATAATTGTCAATTAAATGAAGCCTTAGTTTAATCCAATTGCTCAAGTATTCTCTAGTGGTAACTTTCCATGATAATATGCTCCAGAAGCAAACGGTATAAACCCATCCGGGTAGTAAAAGTAATCACGTTGTATGGATTGTGCCAGAAATCATAAAAAATCGGGAAGAACTCTTAGAACGCTTGGAGTTTTAGGCTTCTAGGCTGCTAGTAAAAGTAAAAGGATATCTATTCGTACAAGAACGCTTATGGTTAGTCTTATTAGCCGTATATCGCTCAACAGAGTATACCTAATTGAGAACGCACGTTAGCTGAGGCAGTGGTTTTCGTGACTGTGACGTAGTTTCCCTGCTTCTATAGCGTTAGCATTGTGAGGCGAGAGTAAATGGTTTTTACTTGACTGCGTTCCTTTCTGGCCTTGCGAGAGTCGTTCAAGTTGCAACTTGCAAGCAGCCTACGAACCAACAGCATTCTTCTAGTTTGGCTTATTATCAGTGTTGCATTACGTTTTTTATCCCACTTCTTTTTTTCTCGGCAAGTCACACACACACAAAACGCAACTTGGAGCTACATTATTAGCTAGCTACAATGTGACTATGATGATGAGTTGATTTGGTTTGTTTCAAGTAAAAATACGGACTTGCTCACTTGCAAGGCTTCAATTTAATCAGAATGGCTTCGGGTTCTTAATACTTTGTAGCTATTAGAGACGGAAATTTCTTTTGCTACGACATTGTCATACAAGATGATAGTAAGGATGTGTAGAAATTGGCAAATATTTAGCTTGGCGAATTTCACACGCAGTTTAGGTGCATTAATAAATCTAAACTCTGTTCAAGTTTAAATAATATAATCGAACCGATATTCAAACGGAAAAGATGGCAGCCCTAGTCTACGCTGCATATCACAAGAAAGTGGCATCTTCGGAGTAGTCTAGAACCTCTAGAGTCTAGAATATGAATAATCAATAGCACAACCTTGTCTATTTTGTGGGGAGTGACAAGACAAGGTGTTGCCTACAAATGATTGAATGTCATCCGAAATGAGTCTACCTAAAGAATGTCCTTCCTTTTGTTTGCCACGTGAATGTTGGCTCGTTATTGTAGAAGGGTGAATGGTGATAGAAATCTCCAAAAAAATTGAATCAATTGACTACACTAGCTCCCACCCGTTTTCTCTATCTGTCTCATAAGTCTGAGGGTAGAAAAGGAGCCAAAGCAGGGTGTAAATAACGCGGCGATAAAATTATGAAAATGTAGACGTATCTACTATTTCCTAGGCCATTTAGACCATCTCTAATTACCTGGTTAGCTACAGCGTATATTGTCAGACGGAGACTCACTTGAGTCTCCAAGCCTAGCTCGCTTTGCAACGCTTTAGCCTAGATTAAGGCATAATTAGTACTAAGTATAAATAAAAGAGCATCCGCGTTGAGGCATCCTCTTCAGGGAAATGTATGCGAGTCAATGAGTAATAAGCGAATGTGAAAAAACAGGTCAGAGGAATCTCTCTCTACCTATATAAACATGATGAAATGAAGGGAAATGCAACTTCCTGCTCGTCCTCCTTCTCCTCTGCAGTTCGTCCTAGAAACTGATAGCACTGATATCTGATTTTTAAAAAGGCAAAAGAAGTCTATATTCCAACAATGAAGCAAAAGACGTGCTCGCGGATCCCCACGTACTTTACATTCAATTAGAGAACGGATCATAACGACCAGAGACATAAAATACTCTGACAACATTGCTCACGCAAAAATAGGCCCTTTTTAATTTGTTTTTTTTTTCTCTAAAGCAGAAGATTTATGATCGAATGTGTAGAAATAAAAACTAAAAACTACCGAGTATATCCTCGTAGTAATTATACACGAGGAAAAATTCTAAGAAAACATAAGCTCATTAGCCGTTTTATTGTTTGCGCATAAAACTCCCAACTTTAATCTATTTTGCTGGATGGTTTTTCCTTTTTCCATAAAAACAAGTCTCTCATCTAGCGTGCGACCTTGCTTTCAATTTGTACTTTTATCTACTCGTCCGTATTGAAAAGACTTTATAGGCTCAGGACAATGATAAAAGTCATAAAAGGAGGTCATCCGTCAAAGGTACGCTATTCTCAAGACAATTATCGTTTCTCGTTAGGAAACTCAATTTCAACATTTTCAACACTTCCTTGTTCGTTGAGGTGCTAGCATGTCGCAAAGTAGCATGTACAGAGCCTTGTCCCGAATAGTAATACACTTAAATACCTTATTTCTGATCTTGGGGACGATCCAGATCAAACGTTTGATTTTCTAACATTGTGGGATAGGGGAAAAACCCTATAGGGAAAAACCCTATCTTACAATGTTAAAGCTGCGTTATGTTTGATCTGGATCGTCCCTTGACTCAAGACATCCAACAATTTTCTTGAAGGGAAGTTACGACTGTTTGGTGATTTCAAAACTCCCCGCTGCAGTCAACATGTAGAAAGACGACTTTCGTAATCCTCCTTTGTTTCCCAATAGTTTGAAAGTTTAATTAGCCTTAAATTTCTACATTCGCTCTGGAACGTCAATCAGCGAGTAAATTACGAAATCCTTTAAAATTTCTTTATGGAGTTTTAATTCCACAATTTTTTACCATAAAGCTTGCTTATTATCATCATTGTTTTTGGACTATATAGTAACGCTGCTACTTTCAACTTTGGGAATGCATTATACATGAATAATTGTGCGATTCTATTTTATTACCCATCTTTCCAATCATGAGAGGATGCGGGAGTCTCCACATAAAATATTTTTCTTGGTGCATTCATTCTAGTCATAATTGTTTCTCTGTGTTGAGTAAATACTAATTGCAACAAAATTTTGCGACAATCCCACACTACAAGGCAACGCGACTACTAGACAACAATTGCAATTCTTTTTAGTATTTTTTCAACCAGGCAGAGAGTGAGAGAAGGGGATGCGTGGTAAAAATCCTTCAGCTGAAAGAATAAAATGTCTGTGACATTCTTCACTTCTTGGCTGAATAAAAAGCCAACAATTCAATGGTACACTCACAATCAACAATCAAGATAATGCAGTTTGCATTCATGCATCAAGCTGCATTTCCAACATGGAGTATGGAGTGATGGAGTATAAGCAGTGTGCCTTCAAGTAAACACCAGAGTTTAAATGGTCTCGCAGAAAATTATAGCTAATATGGCAAGCCTCAATGTTGCATATGCCCTTTGTTCAACATTTTTAAAAGACAATCAAAGTCATTCCCTACGAATCCTACGATCCAACTCGTCCATCCATATGATGGCGTTGCCATCTCGCACACAAAAATAGAAAAAGCTTTTTATATTCTGGATGAGTGTAGAGTCTCCAACGCGAAACAATATGCTCAGCATTAATTACAGCTGTGCTAACTTTAATGTAGTTTTTGTCAAAGATATTCGCTTGGATAGTTGGATACCAAAGCGTTTGGTGTGAAGGTTTCTTCACATTAGACAATCACGTAACGAACGATGGGCTAGTGCTCAAGCTACACATATTTCCCCTCATTTTATCACACCACTGCCATTTTTTAACGATGCGCTTGGTAGTCACTAATGATGGCTTGATATGAAACGCTCTAAACGAAATCCCAAAGCCATTGTATTAACCTTGACCTATGTTTAGCATTGTACTAGTTTCTTTTCATGCGAGTCAGAGGTAACGTTGGGTCTTTGAGACAAACCAAATTTTTGTTGGCACTTTCTGTCTTCACTACGTAGCCTATTCCACAGGAGGAGCGTATGCGAATCAAATATCCTACAAATTACGAAACAATACTGTTATTTTGAGATTGTGGAAGGGATTTTCATTTAAAGAGCAATTAATTTTAAATGATTCCTTGGGAGATTGTGTAGAAACCTGTTTAATGTTCACCTGAGGCAAGAGTCCTAAGCAATGAGCGACTGCAAACTGCACGCCATACTAATTTGCGAGTGTGGCGACACTCCGCTACACCTCTTAAAATATACAGAACACTTTAAATTCACCGACATTATCGCGTTTTAGCTCAAAGTCACCTCAAACACGTGCCAATTCTAGGGATCCTGTGTATGACATTTTTTCACACGTAGTCTATGTTTCGTGACAGCTATTAAAGGCAACAAATTCAAAATTTCATTCTATATTCCATCTACGCCACCAAAATATATGCAACAATCTAAGGCTTTGAGGCCACTTCATGCTCTACACAGCCTCCTTTTTTTCTGTGACAATTTCATTGCGAAACTAGGTATTATATTTGCATCAAAAATTATCTCTCAGCAACGCCACAAGGCAAAGCAATCGCTACAGTTTAGAGCAGATGAGTATCATCAAGCCAGTGCAAATTACGTAGCATTTTGGTTCGCTCAATTTTGGGAAAGTCTCGCTGCATTGCACAATCTCGCTGTACTACTTTCACAAAACTTCATCATCATTTTCATTGAATATGAGCGAATGTAACAAAGCGGCTCGTAAAGCATCCCCACCAAACACAAACGATGTAAATATTCGGTTGGAAACGATAGTCATGTCAATATCCTTTGACATTCCTGCACATAGTCATAAACAGTTGTCAGTTCCTTTAAAAGGGCAAATTCTCATGAAAAGCAAAATACATTTTATCAGAATCGGATAATGATGAATAAAACAAGTGGAAATTTTAATGATACACTTATTCTCCAGCCCCCAAGGATGTAAAAGCTGGAGCGTAACAGTTAGTTTGATTGGATAAAATACATTGTATGGATTTTATTTGAACCCCGCCTACAAGCCAAATTTGGAAGTTTTGTAATTCACCTACAATTTGTTTTCTTTCCTGGAAGGTTGTAAACTCCTTGTACTTGCTGTCCCATGCCAGAGCTTTCTACGAGGAATATTGAACTACCCGAGTACAAGCCTACGCAGCAGTTTTCGGTGCTCCAACTTGAAAAAAAGGTTCAAAGGGATACAATATGGGCTGGAACACTACGACATATATATCGATCCAATGGAACCAAGGGGAGGAAAAAAACTGTATGTTCATGAAACTGACACGCTAGCCTAGGCTTTTGCATTGAAGAAGATGTCAGAGATATATACTTCTTATATGATACAGTCCACTCCACACACCAGAAAAATATTGGCTCGGGAGAGAAATATGCACGAGCTAAACCAAAGTCTGGCTTGCGGGTTTGCTCTCATAGCGGAAGTCAAATTAGCTTGATCGAGAAATTACATTACGTTCGCACATACTCGAACACAAAATGAAAAACGAGCCAGATGATATAACGCAGTTTACCTTGGGGGTTATCATTCCCAAAATTTGATTTGGAATTTACATTCAAACAGGAAATTGCCTTTGAGTGGCGAATCCCATTCATACAGCCATTTTTTTGCGAGCATATCACTCCAACCACATCCTTAAAAATATATCACATTCTAGAAAAGGTACTCAGACTGAAACTCTGCCAGCGTCCATAGAATAAGTCAATATTTGAGATTTGCACTGAAGCGAATAATCAAATTTCATATTCCCACCCAGTCAATTGGAATTGATAATTTAGTGAATTTTAGATGCTTCATGTACACAGTTTCAGCTGTGCATGGGATTGGGATAATTGTGGAAAAATGCGATGAGCTAATTAAATTTCCGTTTGTACATAAGCGACACTTGAAGCGATGGTATTGCCTCGGTAAAAAATCCAAACTGAAATGTGAAAAGAATGCAAAGGCAAATATTTTTACTGCTCGTATGACAAAGCACTACACACGCAACACAATTAATTTGCTCATGAACGTATGACATTCGCTGTCATTGTCTGACCCATCACAGCAAGCCAGCTCTTTTTGTCAAGCTTTTACATAGATACATGTCGTTTAATTGGTTTTAATTGAAACAATTTCCGATCCTCCATTGACATCATCAACTAATCCAAACGTTTCAAACTTGCAAATGTAGACTATGCATAAGCTACAGCAAAAATTCGGTGGCTTACAGCAAACTAATTATCTTAAAGATGTTATGGAGGAGAAAAACTCCCATTCGAAGTTTACTGAACCCAACAACCTACAACCCAGTCCAAGATATTATTACATGACTCAAAATGTAGAAAACATCTGCAGATTTTTTATTGTCTGACCAACATTTCGAAAATGGGTACAAGGCACTTGGCAAAATATAATCATTTTCCCTGTTAGAATTTTCTACAGAAAATTAGCGAGAATGGCTCGTCTTGGTGCACACATGTGAAACTAGAGATAAATCATTGAGCAGCGTTGTTTACTTGTAGTCTAGGTGTTTTTTAGTCTCCGAGAGTAGTTAAACTTTTTATTGATTTTCCCCTTCTGTTTTGGTCGTTAATTGTACATGGGGATTTCACTTTCTAATTGGCCTTTGTACCATCTGCCAGGGAATTTTCGGACGACCCAACTTCTGTCAGTGTTTGTGCCTCGGCGTGGAGACTTTACATGAAATCCCTCCAAACAACTTCTCGCTTTCTATATTAATCAAGCACCTGTCGCTACTTAGGCCACTGGCTAAGGTAATAATAGGTTGACAAAGCTGTTTAAAATTTACATGGCATCCCTTCTTCCTCGAAGAGGTTTAAGTGCATCTGCCAATTTAAATTTCTACAATTGCCCATCAACTTTTTATGACACAAGGTTGAAATTGAGAGTTTGTGGAGGAGTTTCTCAACATTAGATTTAATCTACCTTGGTTAGATGTACCCAAGTGCGTGTGCATAATGGGAGTCATTCTTGATCAAATAAACAATTATGAAAACTGTCAACGCGATCCAAAACTTATCGTCTGAAAAGGCAAACGGACTAAAATAAATGAATAGCCCTTAGAGCGCATTCATATGTAAATCGTCAAGTTTGTGACAAATGACTGGCTGGACAGACAGACGGACGAAAAATACAGATTTGTTAAGGTCCATACGCACTTAATAATCGTTCACCATTTACGTACATTACAACATATAGACTCAAGAAAAGTTATCGTTGATGATGCACGATGCTGTAGTTTTTTTGCGTTGGATATTTTACTAGTTTACCATGAAAACAGCTCTGCGCCTTCGAGAGAACTCGAGTCTCACATCTCATTCCATCTCATCTCTTATAGCGTCTTGTTCTTGCCTCAGTGGCCAGGGACAGGTGTTCTTATTTCCTTAGCCACCGTTCAACGCACACGCTTTTTGTTACTCTCGTATTCTCTCATCCCATTACTTCATCTCATCGTTTTCAATTCACTCGTGCTCTTTTTTCACCATTTTTTTTGTGGTTGCGTGTACAGAAGCATCATCATTACATAGCGTCGCAATGATAATCCTGTAGTACGCTTAATAAGGTGCGAGTGAGATGATAATACAAAGATACAAACAGCCAGCCTTTGAGCCTTTGTTTTCGTAAGTACTGAGAGCCTCTACGAACCTTCTCTTCTCTTACTCCTAGGAAGAGAACAACCTATCTAGTTCACCAGACAAAAAACTTGAATTCTTCAAAGATTCCGCCATCACACCATATTCTAAATTTTGTGAACTCTCGGTGTCAATACATACATAATTTTTGGAGTAGACCTAATAGATGTACAGCTTAAGCCCTCTGCAGCCAGGTGAGGCTCCTGATGAAATGCTTTGGCCAAAAAGATTCATCGAGATGGGCATTCTCAATCTCCTTACATAAGAAATACTTTCAAAGATGTAGAATATTACATAAGGTGATGACGTCCTTGACAAATTAAAATCTTCTAACATTTTTCAGTTCAGTTCACTTGCTGAAATGATTTAGAAAATTTCTAATGTCAGCTCTGGACAGCCAATCCGAAAATCACACTGGCCTACCTTTAATTTACTTCAAGGGAAAACTTTATTCTGATTGTTGGGCATGCCTTCCTCTAAACTTGCGCCCGAACTCTAGTGTCCAGAAAGTGGCTCGATGGCCACCTGTGACACTAATTATTTATTATAGCTCTATCATTTTACAGCTGGAGTGGAAGCTTTATAGGGAGCAACTGCAACCGCGTGCAACCCCACCAAAATTACTTTGAACAGGCACATGTGTCGTGCTTTTTAAGTTTTAAATCCAAAGAGAAGGAACAAATGAATTTTTAAATAATCGCTTTCCTTTTTTAATGTTTTCTTTGTTGGCTGAAACTGGAATTCACAGTATTTGGATAGCGAGTACAGTGTCAGTTGATTTTAATGATGCAGTGTAATATTAATTCAAAATTTACTTCAAAGAATTAAGTCCGTCATGTTCTCGGAAACTTGAAGCGTCTTTCCTCTTAGAATTCATTCACACAAAGTTGTGATTCTATTCGAGTAAATTCATCAACTGGAATAGTTTGTTTTGGCTAGAATCGATCAAAATGAAATAGTTTTTGGCATAGTGACGAAATCCGTAGAGATGAAAGCCATTTCTTTTCTGTGTCTGGAGCATATTCTACCTATGTAAGTATTTCGTCATCCCTTCTTGCATTGTGGCTCCATGTTTTATAAAAGACTGATTAGTTGGGCT
Organism: Lepidocyrtinus dapeste; assembly: GCA_036850885.1. NCBI lineage: Eukaryota > Metazoa > Arthropoda > Collembola > Entomobryomorpha > Entomobryidae > Lepidocyrtinus > Lepidocyrtinus dapeste. Next base: position 23,278 of record JAANSQ010000069.1, read on the forward strand.
GATAATAATACGTGGTTTTCTGAGAAGGATCATAGTAAAAGCGTATAAGAGATGTACAGCTGCATGCGGGAATGCTTTCATCAAGCTTCAAACTCGTCTTAGCCTTCAATGACACTCTTTCCTATAACCTGACCCTCTTTCAGTTTACCTTAGCGGCAGTATTACTAGCCCAACCAACCAACAAAGACGAGGAGATTATGTGAAGGAAAAGAATTTGGTTTCCGTACTCTCGTAAACCATCTGCCTCATTAAAGGTTGCCTAGGTAAAGCATCTTGAATAGCTGGATCTTTCGTTCGATTTTCTTTTCTTAAGAAGCCTAGGACTCCGAGACGAGGGTCTTTCATCATGACAGTAAGCGTTCAAGGACTGCTCTAAACATCTTGTGAGATGCAGCTGCCTGACTACTTTCTTTGTCCGTTTTTATGAATTGAGTGAATATAACTTTCAATAAGACTTTTAGGCTTTGGATTAAAGGGAGTACAATATTGGAATCTATCAGTACGTGTTTAAGCATATTCAAAAAATGGGATAATTTTCAAGCAAACAGGATGAGGTATAATAAATATTTTTTTCAAACAGAATGCTCAGTTTGCCTTTGCCCACGTCGTCCAAGTTTAAAAGTTTCGGTTATGTCAAATTATTTCCGTGATGATGAAAAAAGGATGAAAGGAATTTGGAACTTACCATACAACGCCAAAGGCTCCATATCCAATCGGTCGATCCGGCTGAACATCGACAGGTGAATTTCTCTCAGGTAAAGTATAACCACTAGACGAACTGCCACCTTTACTACTACTACCACTACTACTATTAATAGAACTTATATTCTGAGAGTTGCTGTTCTGATTATGGTGAAAGTAAGCAGCGGCGAGAACCGCTTGTTGGTGATGATGTGAGACACCCATCATTGGTGCAGCCGGCCCGGCCAAGGTGGACATGGTTCCAAAATGACGAAATTTGTTTTTACTCCTTAGTAGAAATTTGTCCCAAGTTGTGTATCCTCACACACAACTCTAGGTTGATGTTGATACGGTAAAATACAGATGATTCTGGGTGAGGTTAAAATCTGGGGAAAAAAACAAATAAAAACGTATGAGTATTTATGCATGAGTTAGATATGTGCATTTTCCCCCGTGCCAGCAGACGAGCCTCTGCGAAATTTTTATAGGCCTTTGTTTTGCATATCTGTAGTATGAGTGAAATGCTGTTTTTCGCGAACATTCTGAAGTATGGATAAAGCCATATGATCTACTAGGTGACCCGGTGCGCTTCGCGCACCTCAGTCCCCTATCCCTGCGCGCTCCGGGGTTTGGTGGGCGGGCTTCGCGCGCTTGACATTGGGCATTGGGCTTATGGCGCGCCCCGCGCGCATCTCTTCTACCGTTTGCTCCTTTCCACTTTGTTATATGCAAGTTTTCAATACTTGTCGCGAATACTTGCACCTTGCACTGAAAGTAGGAGCAGCTCACCTATACTTTCTCACCACCAACCATTCGTGCCACCTTTTGAAAAGTTGGCACGAATAGTAGACCTGATTGAAGAAAGCCCTTCTCTCCTATTTTCATGACAACTTTGTTTGCCTTGGTTTATTTCTTGGCAGTATTTGTAAACATTACTCAGCTGATGATACCGAAGGAAAAGATGACAAAGACAATTAAATATATAGATGAACCGGACAACTATACGCCGCTGACCTCTCGCCACAAGAAACCAATAAATGTCCCCGTCTGATTAGATTTGAGTTCACGTGTCCAGCACGTAGATGAAATGAAATTGATCGTGAAAGCGTTGAAGAATACGCTAATTTTTAGTGAACACGAGAGTACATTTCGAATCCCAGAAGGAGTATACTCTAACACCGCGAACTTGGGGCACCTGCTCCCATATTCTCGTCATTACACCAAACTACTGGACCCTTGTTCGCCAGACAGACGCACATTTTAGTAAAATCATCAATTTGATAAATTCTACTTGAATGAATTACTTATAGAGCGAGAAGCATACGCGTGGTATATCAATTCACCATGATTCATGAATCAATATTTGGTCAAGCTAAATCAAGTCAGCCCAAGTTAAGTTTGTGTTACTGGATTCCCACATTTTTCCTACGAATTAAGTACTTTACTATCGATTTCATTTTGTTTGACATTGAACGTGGTTTGGTTCTCTGGTAACTTAGCTTAAGTACACTCAATATGGTTGTAGTGTCTGGACTGGACGTCAATGCGCTTTCAATTTGTAATTGTATACACTTTTCTCTCAAAGTTTAATGAAATTACTAGATGGATTACTAGATAGTGTGGTGGAGTGTAGCATCACAAAGTTTGCTTTGGATTCTCCATGAATGTGGAGTTTCCAAGCAGCATCTTTTTGGTAGATGATGTTATTCACACTTTTATCTTCCAGGAATAATGGCCAACTGATGAAACCTTAATTTAAGCCTAATAAAATTCTCTTTATGAATTTTTCACAGAATTAAGAAGCAATCTAGACAACCTAGACAGCTTTTCATTGAGTAAGAGTGATAAAATGTATCACAATAAAGCAAGCTGATGAAATTCATGCAAACTAGATAAAAGTTACGAAATGTTGGTCTAGTCTGGATAGACTAGCCAGAAGCTTCCATTAAACTGATGAGTCAACACACTTTGACTCATTCCATAAATCATAAGCATTCCTTCAAGTAGTTGCTGTCAAAACGCGAATATTTTGATCAACGACAGTAAAAAAAGATGCAATACTTATTCCCAGCATCGAATATTGAGAATTGAGGAATTTTCTTCTTGAGAAGCAACCATGCTAATTATGTTACTTTGGGATAGCTGAAGTTTTTATCTAAACTGTAGTTGAACTGAAGAGTCAAGGAAATGAGCAAATGTCGTGCCAATGCACCTTAAATATTTATCTACAGCTCGTAATATACTTTCTCAGAATTTTTTTTTTTTGTTTGTCCACCTAGTTCTTCTTCCATATCGTCCCCACTCCCACTTGACTTTCATCTCGAAGATGCTCTATGTGCGGACTGTAAACTCTTCAATATTTTCCTGTCACATCGAGCATAAATGAATTTTTAATGAAACGTGTGTGTTTTCTGTGTCGGCGAAGAACACACGGCTTCACAAAATGCTGGTGTAACATAGATACTACGCGTTCTACACATGTACTTTGTTTCGCCTTTCAGCAGATCACTCGCAGCCAGCACTTGCAATTTTTTCTTCTTTTTTTTGCTTCTCCTAAATACTTGCTTCGTGTTTAGAGTGAAAATCCACTTTATTCATGAAAATTGATGCTCTGAGTGAGAAGTGAAAACAATTTTTTGTATTTCAGGCACCTAAACCAAAAAGTGCATCGAAGAACTTAGGCGGAGGAGTCATATGACTTACATTGCCCATTCATTCAGATCCACATTGCCTAAAGTGCCTAATCATATGTATTACTAAGTGTTACGTCGTCCGATTGCCCCTTCACGTGCTACACTTATTTACGTAAATACCTATTACGCAGTCGCAAAAGACTACAGACAAGAGGATTCTGAGGGAAGACCTCTTAATAAAAGTACACCAGCAGCCCTGATCACATTATGAGTGGCAGAAGGACGTGTTACTTTTACAAAACTTTCAGAGACATTATTGGTCCTGAAACGAATTAAATGTAAAGGCCCTATGGTATTTTAGTGTAGGCACTTTATTCCTATGTCTCCTCATTTGAGTTCTGCTTGGTACAACAGGTTGGCGAAAATGATACCATTTTGCATTAAAATTCGTTATACGAAGGATCATTATCATTCTTACATTCTCAGTCATTGTTGAGTAGCGAGGAGGAGAGCGTAGCCTCCTAAAAAGCTTTTTTGCTTTAGAGAACATTTTTCTACTTGGCTTGGCTCTGCTTATGCACACAATTTGCGTTTACATTGTTGCCTGCGAGTTGCGAACTGCTTGAGCTTCGCATCAAAGTTTGCGTGAGCGTTTGAGCATTGCACAACTCTTTATATTTTGATGATGTTGAAGTGATACGATTATTATTTTCCGCATTACAATATTATATGATTTGTGTGGCCTACTCACCTCCTTATTTTGCTATTTTTTACTATTGTAGAATGGGAAAAACAGGACGAGTGGGGAAAACGAGAGAGACAGGAAGGATGGAAGAAGCAACGAAACAATGAGATTTCTCAAGACTAGTCTGCTTCGCTCTCGATGATTGAATTGCTCATGATTTTATGACCGAGTCAGATTGAGATTGTAATGTAAATGAATACAGAGTATACTACGCTTTGTACACAATCCTAAGTAGGCTTACAGGAACCATAAAAACTTGGATATTTCTTTCTACATTTCTTTCCGCACTCTCTACCAGAAATTAACGCATTCTCAGACTCATTTGGTTAACTCTAGATGCTAGATTGTTATGTCATTTTTCAATCAGTCTGGTCACCACCTCAAGTGAAGGAAAATGGTCTGAAACCTTTTTTTCCACCTTAAGACCTTCATCCAAGACATTAAGACGTAAACTAGGAACACCATGTTGGTGTGGGTAGCCAACATTCCGAACACCCCATGAAGTATGGACGTTGTATTCATAGTCGCTGAACCGTTCACCGCTGATTATGATAACATGACATGGCATGATAACCATGATAATGAGATTGCGCCATATTGTTCTCCTACAATGTTCGTGTGTGGACAGAAGAAACACCTAAACAGATCGTTTTATTAGAGGAGCCAAAGCCTACTTGCTTTCAAAAAACTATTTAATACAGTAATTATAGCCATTTTTCTTAATTTCGTCCTTTCCAATTTTTAACAGTGAGTAGCAAAAAATTACATGAGAATTGAGCCTACTGTTCTGTGAAAATGCTTAGACATATTTTTTGTTTTAGTCTAAGCCCTGGCCTGTTTGCCATTTGACTTTTACTTGACTTTATAAATTAGAAATGAAATAATGACGGGGACAATATCTGCACGCATGTGAAAACTTGCATCATCCCGTAATTACTTGGAATGGTTAGTGCACTACTCACGTTTCACTTTGAAGGTTATCCCCTGTATGTGCATTGCAATTGTGCTCTTTTAAAATAGATCAATACGATAACATTCACTATATTTTGCATCTATTTTGACCTTCATTTATTCCATTAGACAAAAATCGAGTGTAGATGTTTTCAAACCGAAATGTAGCTTTAAACTAAAATCTGTTATCGGTATTTAGACTAGATTGTATGTATCGAAGTATTTAGTATTTCCTTTGAAAAATACATTACACGAGTCTTGATTTTAACATCTAGTCTAGGTTTTAGTAGCTCCAAGTAGCTAGTAGCTAAAACGCTCTATTTTGACTAAGCAGGAATCAAAACTAGCAGACTTGCTTTAAGTACGTTTCAGCAAGATCATTTGAGGTAATAACAACCCTAAAAACGATTAAACACTTAAAAGCCCTCAAAATGCACTAGAACCATTAGCCTGTTTCAAGTTTAGAGTGCTTTGCAAAACAATCATGAACATTTTTACCCACAAACTAGCGCGCTGCTACCATGTGAGTACCTACCTATGCTTCATGGGTGTTAACAATTAAAATTAACTTTCCTCAATAACCCAATCATCTTTAAATTTCTGGTATGATCCAAGTCTAAGCTCGCAAAGTGCCCGGTCTAGAGATTGTAGATGGTAGTTTGAGACAAGTAAACTTGACCTTAGCTTTACCCAAAGTACAGGGCTTCATGCTATCCATTAATTAGGCTCCACAGCCCGGAAACGTTTTCAATTTCCCCACGTGGATGTTGGATGTCAAGGAGAGGGAACATGATGATGACAACGTCAGTCATGAAACTAATGTTAAGAAAAAGGCTTCCGTCAACAGCCTAACGGACAGGTTGTTTACAAGACTTGTCTTTAAGTATGGATTGGCAGTTTCAAGATAAGAGCTTAAGGCTTGGGTTTACTATGATAAACTAAAGTCACGAGTAATGCTCCAGGAAGGAGAAATTGTTATTTAACAAGAAAACTCATTTGCTCAAATGATTTCGTGAGAAATCCAAATTAATATTTTAGACTTGCAAAGTGCAAATCGCTAAAGTAGTTGATACCTTACGCTATCGAATGTGTCCACGCGATCAATAACAATATTTTTAATGTCTGTCAACTGTATTTATACACCACCTTGGAAAAGATATGTCCTTGAGGAGTCAAACCCCTCCCGATTTTGCTCCTTTATACGTGTCCAGGATCCTAATGTAATTTCGGGTAATTTGAAAAATGCTCTCATGACAATCAATATCATCTTTAATCAATAATTGCACGTCTTAAGTTTTCCGTATTGCCACGTTTTTCCTCCAAAGCTCTCGCTTCAAGACACAACCAATGGGAGGAAAAAAAATCCTAAAGAATTTGACAGAATTTTAACAAAATATAATGTCTGATGCATTCTTTATCAATGTTGTTGGAGGATGTGTAGCTTTTTATAGCAAAACATTTACAGCATAAATAGTTTACGAGTAATGAAATGCTGTATTGCAGTCAAGGTGGTTTGTTTGAAGGCTACGCATTTTTTTTTTGGCAATCGGTAATAATAATCACTAGTCACTAGCAAATGAGCGAAACGTTGTGATGTTGTGATTGCGCGTCAGAGAGTAGAGTGAGTAGAGAGTAGCAGTCCTTGCTTCACATTTTGCATTGCAGTACGCTTCACAGAGACGGAAACCTTACCAGATGAGTATATTCTACGACTGCGCGATATTCTCTCAGTTTTACTGACAATGAGGAAAAAATTGCAGTAATTTAAGTAAATTGTACGTGCATCACTCGCAAAATAATTATCATGTATATTGCCATAAGTTGTGCACATGAAGGCCTGCCTTCGCCTTGCTTATGCGCTGCTTAGAGATGGTACATTCGTGAAGTGAATGCGTAAGTGAAACCCATGCGGTTAACATGAACATTTTGCAAATTCTCAATCTGCTCAATACATTTGAGCATTTTTAACAAAATGGGACTCCACGTGGACTGGACCACTACATAAAACATTTTTTGATGTCAACACCGATCTCTTTTTCAGCTAACAAGCTACCTGATCTATTTATACCTGGTACTCGCAAGTGTCTCAATATTCCCCGTGGTAAACACTTAAGTCATTTGTGAAATGATGTACTTGAGATTATTATATACACTCTTTGCAACTCACAACTCACCTTCGCGTTGTAGCAGGTGTCGTCGCATACATTTTTGTGTGTGGGCTAAAAGGAGAGAAACTCGTTGAGAGCTGCAATAGCACGGGCACGTTATCAAAATGCAAATGTCTATTTTTATAATGGGAAGGCCATGTACGGTACATGCGGCACAACAGACCCCTTGACAATATTCACGTCTGACCTGTTCCTTTCTGCATTTGCTTAGTTTTCTTACTTCAAACCTCAGAGGTACTGGCGAATCCTCTCAATCAAAACTCTCGAAAAATGAACAAAGGCTTCCGTAGGAAAACCAAAGTAAATCCTTTCGCCTCATATTTTTGTGAAAGCCTTCTGAGGAATACAATAAAGCGTTACTTTAAAGGATTAATATCGAGAGTGGTTCATCTCATAGCCCTTTGGAAGACTGGCAGCACTAACCCTAAACATTTTTTGGTATGAAGGGAACTTTAACTGAAGCCACTTGAAGACTACACAATAGATGCTTTTCAATATCCCAAATGAAAAAAGTATTTATATCTAGATACTGAAATAACTTGAATACCTTTTAGGGAGGGCCAGAAGACTTTGAAATCTTTGACGGATCCTATTTTTCTGACGAGGGAACGCTTTTCATTAAGAAGGGACATCAACTAGATTTTTGCGAAATTCACAAATATGAAAGTATTTGTTGTCTAGCCGTTAAACAGTTAAACGTTCCCTGCTATACAAAATTGCAGATGAGACCGACTACTTAGACAGAAAACACACACTTCCTCCCATTTTTTTTTCGCTAAATCCAGTCGTCCACTCGTATGCCAACAGAAGACTGGAAAGTGTCCTTCCAATAATTTATCATACAGTTTAGCCGATAGCATCTTACTCATTCACTTAAATCCCAACGATTTGAGTGTATGCCTACTACTCATTTAAACGCTATATCTACTCTGCCACTCGCCTTCCTTATCTACACGATGATGGGGAAGGTCTATTAATATTTATTCCTCCGAACCACAATCAATATGCAGTAGTCTCAACTTAACTCAAGCTATACACCAGAACCCAAAACCAGAACCAGATCATCAAGTAAAAACGAGCAGATAAAGCACATCATTTTTTACCAACCAGAGCTAGACTTTTATCATAGGTCTCTCTTTTTTTATCTCTTTTCGTTCCATATTTAGTATTTGCTTCTAGTCTTGTTGTTGTCACTGCTCCAAAAAAATGGCAACTTTTTAATCCGCTTTTACTTGCGTAAATGATGTGGAGTGTTTCAATGAAGCGTGAAGCAGATCCTGATAAGTGTCGCAAAAACAAGAGAGTTCACTACTCAATACTCAAAAATATTTACAGCAAGTGTGGCAATTTCCACACAGACAGACAAATACTTCGCGTTGATGGTCAATTCATAGCATTTTTTTAAGCAGATACCTATAAAACCAATGCGAATTTCGATCAAGAGGAAAATCACTAGATTAGCATAGTATCAGTGGAAGTAAAATTCCAGGAAAAAAATGCCATGACTGTGGTACCATAACCTAGCTTACTTTATATTTGCATGTTTGCTGTTCCAGGGAAGAAAGGATCTGCTTACGGAGTTCTCCTTTTAATGCTTATCATGAAATGGAGTAGCTCCAAAGAGAATTTAACACGTGTACTTTTTAAAGAAAAAAATTGGTTCAAGCGTTTTACTCTTTGATGGCTGACTAAAGTGTAGATTAATATTTCAGGAGAAGCTCTACTTGGTACGATACCCAGAGAAAAAAGGTTTCCTTGACATTTTGTTCACAGCTTTAGCCAATTGTTTCATGGAAATGTAGGCGTAAACGGCATCACTGAGCTTAGGAATGAGGAGCCCACATTCCGCGGATCGCTTCTCCCATTTCAAGCAGATACGCTTTTGACGTTTGGGAAACTCATACTTGCAGTTTTTGTACATCTTTAGCTAAAAATCAGTGAAAATTTTATTACCTTCTGGCTGCAAAATTTAAGAATGTGGGTGTTCATCAAAAAATTCTTTAACTACTCGTGAGTGTCTAAAAGTTGAAATAATCAATCATTTCTGCTGAATCATATATTATTTCTTGAATTGCATGTCACACTACTAGCCTTTTTAATTGTTTATGTTATGAGTCTTTAAAATTCCCGGCTGAATTTAGAGGGATTTTTATCAATAATGTTTTTTATCATATAAAAATTGCATCACTCTGCTCACAGTTAACTGTTTTATAAACTATATTGATTATTATACAAGAAGATAAAAATCTCCTGACCGTGAATTTCCCTAATAAATTCGAAACGCAGTTTTGGATAAAAATCGAGAAAGTCTCCGAATCTCTAAGGAAAGTCGAGCCGTAAGCAGTCTACATTCAAATAGGTTCTGTTAGATTGCTCTAAGGGAAAATCATGGAGTATTTACTTGATCAAAATATTATCAATGATAAATTTTTGAATAATTATAATATTCATCAACGAAGAATGTAAGCTCTGATTCCAATTCCACTAAAACGTAATGGTTCCTACAATAAAGCTTAAATGTTGGGGTGGTGGTTATTTAGTAAAGTGCTTTGTTAACTTTAAACAGGTATTTAGGTATACGCCTATGTACATTGAACTTGAAACTGGGAATAACAATGAATTTCCTTTCTGGAAGATGAAGATGTTGTGTATTCTAAGAACTCTAGAGTTTTTCCTTTGTTCGGATGAGTATTTAGTATTGAGTCTCACCCTAGAAGAATCTTTACCTACGAAATCACCAAAGGTAGACTCTTTCATACTTTGTTTGATATAATCTACATGAGAGGCATAGCCAGAGTGTAGTGTTGGCAACGTAGGCATAGAAGCATAGAAGTGGTGGTGGGTGCATCAGGCATAAAATCATAAAATGTGAAAGCCTAGAGGCACCTCTTCTCACAGCATCAGCATCCCAATCCCAGAATCCTAAGATTTCTTGCTTGGCATGGCACATCAACACAATGCACAACTACTTCTTTTGGGACGAAAGCTTCTCAAAACTTTTTATGAAGGAAAAGGAAAGGAAGCTTAAGTTCTTTGTCTACTTGAGAAATTCACTATTATCAAATTTCACTAGAGCATAAGTACAATCTAGAAAATGATTTTGATTTATTATGGTGCTCTAAAACACGGTAAAGCAGTTTGAGTACATTAGCTATGGTAAAGATCCACAGATGCAAACACAAAGCGATTGGAATGTTGGTTCAAATGTTCCTGGACTGGTTCACAATTAGGAAGCGTTTGTGTTTTTCTAGTTGGCTCCACGTATCAAGATATGTCGTCATCTGTACAAGGTAACCAGATTACCTGAACAGAATATGTAAAGGATATTAATAACACTCTGTGCTCCACAAACTAAAGATCTAGAAGCAGAAATGGAACGTTGCAGGTATTTCTTCTAAGAGGGATCTCAATCTGCCTTGGTTAAAAATTGTTTTCAAAGATTTTTTTCTTGTACAGAACCAATCCAATCGTAATAAAAGAAGCGATAAAAGGAAAAGAGAATAGTAAAATGTAGATGAACAATTGTTATCTTGAGAAGAGGCAAGATGCAGTCTGCAGAGAGCTGCCACAGTCTATTTGTACTACACTTCCTAATCCATTTTTTACTAGAGAATGCAAAAAACGCATCCCGTTTCATGTACTGGAGTGTACACACGCCCAATAATCTTTACGTATTACATGCATTTCTCCTTGGCTTAAAGAATTTAGGCTTTTTTTTGGAGGAGGCTGGCGTGGACACATGCCAAGTTTCTACGTTCCTATTAAAACGTATATATGGTAAAACTAATTAACGCACCATAAAGTAAATTGCGAGATAAATGTTAATAAAATCACATCTCATCCTGGAGATATACATTCGAATAATCCCAAAGTGCTTAAAAATATTAATCATTAATGTAGCAGACTAAACACTTTCAGAAGACCAAATGTTAAGCTTTTGTTAATCGGTACTAATTGCTAATAAAACTATACCCCAAGCGCAGAGAGCGACGACATGATTCCCCCCAAGGAAAAGTAAAGCACATTACTCACTCCCAAGATTACAAAGTGAGACTGCGGATGTATTGGATTTTCCCACCTTGTCTTTCATACACAATTAAAGCAGGTATTTAATTGTCCGATTATATCTTTCCGACATGCAAGTAATAAATGTGTAGTGATTGCGGAATAACTTGTACATTAACAAGCTTTTTTTATTTAAGGAAGCGAAGTTAATCATGAATTGGAAGTAAAATGTGTTCATAAAACGGAGGAGGGTAGAGAGCTTAAGTCATTTAATAACTTGTCTTCTCGCTCAATATGTATTTTGTAGGGAAGAAACCCCTACTTCCCTGTTTTGTCTCTTATCTTCCTTCCTACCTTTCAAAATTTCTTGACGATTTACATGTCACAATGAATGATGTAGATTAGGTACCTTATCTCAAGATAGACAATAGCAAAGAGATACGTAGCAAAGCTACACTTTGATTACATCATTCGCCATTTCCCTGTCTCTTCTGTATTTTTATTACTTGAAACTTTGAAACTTGCCTTCTAAACGTTTACGTACCTAGTTCACACTCACTGTCAAAATCCCATGCTTACATCCGTCCGAGACGAAGTGGATTTCCCTTTGAAAGCGCAAATATACCATTTTGCTAAAGTTTTTTCCCTCATGTTGGCCAACACATTGTAAACAAATTATATGGCGCATGTTACTACGCAAACAAGTCTGTAATCACCATAACAATAATAAAAATCATGTAATTGTCACACTAACGTTTTTTGGAAGTAAAATCTATGTACACGCTCTGCATCAGACTAGGTACACTTTGTAAATTTGAAATTTATAATCGTGAGTGCATTTCATATTTGGGACTTGAAATTTTTTTTCTAAAGAAATGAATGATTTAAGGGAAATTGTGTGATTGTTGAGTGTGCAACTTTCTCAATTTTTTTACACATTATTTAACCCAAAATGGCAAAAAATATCACCTCACTACTACACCATCACTAGAGGATTGTCTGAATTGTTGTACACTTTTACACTCTTTGTTTGTATGCCCATACACTTTTTTGGGGGAATCCCCTCAAAATCCAAATGCAGAGAGAAGGTAGAGTCACTACATCGTATACTACCTAGTGGCGTTGAAAAGGGGAAAAACTTTTTCTTTTCATGCAAGAACGCCACTACTCTAAATGTTTGTCATGTCAGAGGCCCCGATAGCTGAGTGTACCTATGGATGAGCCTAAGTAGATTATTGCTACGTTAAAAGCCTATGCAATATTATAGTGACGTCGTCTAACACATCCATACCTTGGGCAGAGATATTGCTGTGGTGACATTTTTGAAAATAGAGAATTAGAGAATACAAAAAGTTAGGCTCTTTTGCTGTTTTGCTGAACAATATCCCCCATTTGAAATGATTGTTGCTTGATTAGAGTGAGTGGGAAATGGCTAAGGCAATTTAATCTGCCTATGCACGTTTTAATGGGGCTTCGTTTCAAAGTTTCAACGTGGTAGAGAAATGATAGGATAGTATTTACGAGTGGCAACAGCAGCCCAACCAATAATCCCTTCTGGCTGAGTACATTACGTAGAAAATATTTGTGAAAGTTTCTTTTTTGCTCAAAAGGCGAATAAACTAGAAGCGTAGGTTATGTAGCACAAGAAAATACGCACAAAAGTCAAAGCGTCTATATCAGTTCGAATCTGAAGCGCGGTAGAATACTCCAAGCGAAGTATTGGGAATTGAAACGCAATCTAAGTTCAGATAAAATGTCAGATTGCATGAGCCTACTCTTGCATACATTCTCCTAAACCCTAAACTCTTTTGGTATACTTAAAACGAGAGAGTAGTGAAAAAAATATTATGATTTTGATTGCTCCTTATATCACTTTAATATCATATTTTGTGGGAGATTATGTTTCGAATATTATTCGTAACGGATGGAGGGGGCGATATAAATATGCCTTTTAATTGTTTTCAGATCAAATCATACAATTAGGTTGAGATAAAATTCAATGGAAAAATTTCGAATATCTTTATATGTTCAGAATAGGTTAATTGTATCCAACAATTATACAATTTTTCTCTTAAATTATACGTTAATCTGCCATATCAGATTTTACGACTGTTTGAAACTGCTTCTACCTAAGTAAATAATAGATTACAGTGTTATTCTAATTTTAATTATGAGTATCCTTATGAATACAAGAATTGCAATATTGCATAAATTAATTTGCGAGCTGAGGCTGTATTTTAGGGAGAGCTTCCTGCGCCACGTGTGTCTACAGTCCATATGTAAAGTTATTTAGCATTTACAGGCCTGATGTAAAATAGTAGGGTATTTTATATATTAAATGACGAACATCCATCAGTATTTTAGAGGGAAGCACATCAAGACAAATCCCTTCAAGTAGGTAACTCCAAACTTTAGAGTATAAAGTGCATAGAGCTAAATGTGCATATACGAAATAAGGAAACGGGATATTTGAATTTAGTCCAGCATGACAAACTTGCAAATTTTTAAACTGTGTAAAAAATCATAAAACTTTCTTAAAAATGCTTAAAGATCGCCGTCGTCACTTTTTTAAAACTGAACTTGCATACAAATTCATATAAATGCGTTTGGTTTTGAGGTTGTATGCACCTTTGACAGTATGCACTTGTAACATGTGCTCATGCGGTTAGTCATAATGTCATAAAGAAAAGTTTTGGGTTTTATCTTCCCTCATCCAAGCTACCATTATCAACATCGCCCTATAAATTTATATGTACATATTTTTAGAAAGCTCATGGATAAGCACAATCACCCTAATGTATCTTGTTTGAATTGTTTCTGGCAAGCTTAAATGGATATAGACTGACTGATGTAAACCTGGTTATATTGCAGAGTCCAAATAAGCTGGAAAAAATTTCCTAACGTTTTCCTTTCGAAAACAAAGGAATGATCTGTGCATTGCAATATGTAATGGAATTACATCATCTTATGGCTCTCCCTACAAAATCATGATGACAACGTAAGCACATTGTATTCTTTTTCACCTGTTCATTACGGAATAAAATGTCTATAATTTTTTTTCTTTGAGCGAACTAAACAAAACTTGAGAAGAATAGGTCCTACACAGACTAACCAGCAGTGGATGCTCAAACAGATAATCCAAGTTAAGCCAATATTTCACAGCATTTACAATTTTACATGTGGACAAAGACAGACTCGTAACGTCACACCACTACTGCGGACATTCACATCAGTCTTGACCAATCTGGACTATAGAGATCCTCTTTTTTTCTCCAGTAGTGTCTATATGTTACAAACTTGTTTTTGGAACGCTCAATGGAATAAATTGTGCTTGCTATATGCCCAGAAAGGATAGAAAAAGAAGTTAAAATCCTTGTAGTGACGTAAAGGCTGTTGTAGGAATACACTGGAATGACAATATCACGTCAAAACTGCTATAATTATCCTAGCCCGGAAAATTTTCCATGAACGTAAACAATTTTTTAAATATGCCGAATGCATTCAAACATATAAACGGATTCAGCTGAAACTTTGGCGGAACTAGAAGGAGGAGAGGTAGCCTAGAAATTACAGAAATTGAACAGGGCCCTTTACATTTTTATAAGTTACCTTTAATCCACGAATGTCCACTGAATTCTAGAGGTCTTTCCTTTGTTCACTTTCTCGTAGTTTTCATTCAAGCACTGGACAATTATAATGTTCTCTCGCTGGATAAAGTCATTAGACTATTGGAAAAATTTAGTACAACTTGGTAGATAGGAGAAAGAAGCACGTTTCCATATAAAAATTCTTTCTAGTCAAATGAGAAAATGAGTCTAGAGTTTTGAGAGATCCATGAAACACGAAATAACCAAAAAGAGAGACAATGAGAGAGCTTCTGTTGCACAAAGCTTCACTCCATAATTTCCATGCAATCATTCATCTAATCGTGGAAACGAAGCGTTTCTTCTAGTCTTTGTCCCCGACGCTAAGTCTTGGCTTGTATGAAAGTGAAGACGGAGCGACGTAAACTATTTCTCTGACAATTTTATACACTCTGGATTCTGCAATACTATCACTTTTACTCTTCACTGAATCCTGGACAATTTTCAATTCCCAGTTGTTCTTTTGTCAAGCAATAGTTACACTATTTCACTCAAATTTTTACACCCTCAGAAGAATTTAAAGTCTGTTTGGAATTTCCTAAAGAATATTTCCAGCTCTGAATTATTTTTGAAGAAAACAAGTTATTTGTCCAAGGTATTTTATAAAGTGAGTGTCTCACAAGAAGGCTTTATCACTGCGAGGGTGCCTTACAGGAAATGATTTTTCCTAAAAGAAATAGTTTTTTAAATGTATACTGAATTGAGTAGTAGTCCTTGTGAATTTAGTGGACTGCCTCCTCAACACGACTGACCACAACAGAGCTAGCAAGACACTAAAAGTATTTTACTCATTTGAGAGATTAAATTAAGAGAAAGATATAATAATTGAGAGACACTAGACGTAGTCACTTTATAAAATTATTGTTAAAAAATTCTTCTACAGAGTAAGCGTACACACACACGCTCCTGCTTCTTAACAATGTGGCGTAGTGAGATGCTATGGGAGCAAATGCTTTTTTCCCTAAAGAAACTTAAGACCTGAATATGAATATCGAACCAGTATCTTTGTCGATATTAATGTTGTTCAATTTTGTGATGCAAAAGGTGATCAAGTTTGAAAGACAACGTACGTTCGAAGAAGTGCAATAGGCTTCCGAATCTTTTACTTTGTTCTATCTCTCTGGCGTTGGCAGAGAAGACTGGGTAAGGTAGCCAAGCTTCACTTGTCTATATAACAATGAAAATAGAGGCTTCCATCCAAAGGAAAAAGCAGCCAGAGTCAGAGTACACATACCACTCTTTATTCTCAATGCAACGCTCTTGAGAGTCTTGAGGCTTCAGCCAAGCCAGCAAACCAGCAACCCAGCAAAGCGAACGCAAGCCATAGTACGTAACGTAAGCTAAAAACCGTTTGTATAGAACAATATCAGGAGGAGCACCAGGCTTGGCGTTTTTCTTCACTGTTGAAGCATTCTAGCGTCAAAAATGTGTATACCTACCTACAAATTTTAGCTAAGCCTTCCCTCAACTAGAGGAATAAAAACAAGCATATTAGAACATTTTTTTGTTGTCTATTTATTCCGCCTTATGTTACGTACCTCTGGCATTGCATGAGTGCATTGCACACACTAAAATTCTATAAGATCCCATGCAACTTTTTGTCTGTCCCAAGCTTACGTTTTGTATCAAAATAGGGAATTTTTTTCTCTCTATGTGCAACTCAAACTCAAGGGAAGGGTGAGTTTGTGAGAATCCTTTCGTGACTACAGAAAAAATTGTTGGATGTTGGATGGTGGTGGTGTTACAAGTTGGGCCTGTGATGATGATCATTATATGGCTTTTCCTTACATGCTTTGTATTCTACAACAATGTTTCGAAAGAAGCATGCATCAATACATTACATACACAGATACTTGATGGACTTGTTTTGGGGCTTGAATTGTGCGTATTGTTGAGAACGTTTTGATACTTAAAAAATTTTACAATTTTACAATTTTAAATGATGCCACAGCCAGAAGGGATGATTCTTCTCAAACAAAGTTGTGCGTTGAAATATTGTGAGAAGTAGGTACACACGCATTGTAGCTTGAGTGTGGCCTATTCCTCGCGAATGAAATAGTTTGTGTTTGGGGGATAATGGTGGAAACACCTTTAGCTTAAGATGGCTTCTTGCAAGTTGGCTTGTATTGCACGAGATAAATTGAGAGTTCTTTTGCAGGCTTCCCCTCTAGTGAAGGAAGCGTGAAGGCTTTTTTCAATAGAAACCATTTTATATTGCATGCAGTGCAGGAGTTTCACAAATAATACATGAAGGGAGAGAGACAGTGGCTTTATTAGTGCTCTTCTAAAGCAAAGCAAGCGCATAATGGATATTTCTACGCGTTGGAAGAGGAGACATAACACAAGAGGGGAAAGGGCTTCTTTTTCAAAGAGGAGTAATGGGAAAGGAAATAATACGCTAACATAATGTTTGCCACTAGTGCAGGCCTTTTTCCTTCCTGGTAATATCAAATGAAGGGGAACGGTCTTGAAGGGAGGGAGACTGATTGTGAGTTTATTTTTCAAACATGTAACCATTTAAGTCCTCTTTTTTATTCCATGTACACTACCTATTTTCCTCCAGAAACTAGATTTTTTTTCCTCCTGTAGCTTGATGTGTTTCTGAGAAAATGACCTCTAACAAAGCAAAGGGTTTACAAAGTACAAATGAAAAATAGCCATTGTTGATGGTAGGGATAAAATCCGTTAAGTGTGGAATTTTCCTGAGCATGTGTTCGTCCTAAACAAGAGGCGTTATCAGAATGAAATAACTCACTGCGAAAAGATGGTACTTGCTTTTATTAGGTGCGTATGCATTTTATCAAGTTAGTGACTCCGTCCGTCTGTCCGGGACTAATTGACATAAAATTTAAAACATTTTAGTACATAGGTAAACCTATAGGATTGGATTTCATCCCATTGGTCAACCCCGGGGGGAATAAATTTTCTGTCTGATGAAATACTCATGAAACCCTGAATTTATGGAAAGTACACTTTTCCTCAAACGCGGAATTTCTTAAGGTTTTCGCAGCTAAGGAATTCATCGGCGGGGTCATAATTAATGGTAAAAGACTAGTGAAAAGTAAGTACGTCTTAAAAAATGAGTTTCATCAGGATAAGCTTTTTTTAAATTAGGGACTTTATGGAGAATCTCTGGTAAATACATTAAAGCTCCTCACAAATACTTCCTACATCCGATAGTTTGCAACATGGTTAAAGAATTTACGCAGGTTATGTTAATAACGTTTCCAAGGCAGCGCACAGTCGTCAGAGCAACTTCTTTTAAGAAATTTACCAAAAACATCAGATTCATAAAAATCGATTTTAACCAATTTTTGGGCAAAATATAAAATAACTTAAGAATAGCAACTTTTTCCGAGCCTTAGTCTCTGTCAACAACGCCTACTTAAGGCCAAAACTTCAAACTAACTGAAAAGATGAAACTAGGGGCATTCACTCAGCATGAAAATCCAGTGAAACCGTGAAACAGTATCGTTACTTCTAGCTTCAGAAGCCAAGCCCAACTGGACATCAGAAGGGACAAAACTGCCATATGCTTTCTTATTATTATATATTCACGCAAAAAGTGCACGTAGCCTAGCTTAGGTAGATTATATGCATCATTATGTCATGCCTTCAATATTTTTTACCTAGAAGGTTACCATTTCACTGGTTTTTTTTCAAACCTCTCCATTCCCTTGTCTTGGACATGTATTACAAATAGAAGGAGTTGAAACCCTACGTAATACTTCCCGTATACAGATGCTACATAGAAAACAAGGTGTTTTTGCCTTTGCCCCTTCTAGAGCTTAGAATTTGACTAGAAGCTCTTGTTTTTTATTAACGGAATGTCAGGGTATTGGGAAACACGTAGACAGCTTCTAGAGTCTCTGGCTTTAGCTGTCATCCACGTAAAACATGAAATGCTCCATACTACCATGTGGGTGCAGGATTATAGCCTGGACTCCTTATCCGAGATCTCAAAAGCCAAGGCTCTTTATCATATAGTACATTTATCCAAAGGGACAATTTCCCAAGAATGCATTATCCCCTTGGATTAATACAATCTTGGGAAATGTCACCTTGGATAAATGCACTCTCGGTAAATTGTCCCCTTGGATAAATGCATTCTTGGCAAATTGTCCCTTTGGAAAAATGCACTCTAGGATAAAGAGCCTTGGCTTTTGACATCTTGGATAAGGAATCTTGGCTATTGTCCGCAAATCCTACCACATAGAAGGGCTGAAGAGTACCTGTACTTTTCCTTAGAATTCTAGGTATCCTAGCCTACATTGATTTTCTGCAGTGGAAATATTAAATTCCAGAAAATTTACAGAGATGTGCATTTTCAGATAACTCTCATTTCCATCAAAACACGAACTTGCCCTATCTAGAAATCAATTTTCGGAGAAGCCAGCCAATTTAGATTTCATAAGAATGTTAAAATGCTGGCACTCATTCCACTTAGAAATGGATAGAGTTTTCACCATCGAGAGAAAAAAATAGACTAAAACGTTGCCTAAATTTTAAGAAAAAAGTTTGATGGTTGTACGATTCAGAAATATTGTTTGTAGAGACTCGTAACAAGACCAACTCAGTCAGTTGTACATTACAGAGAAACGTAAAGACTGGGAATGCAATCTCTTTTTATTAGTATATCTGTATATAACACCCCTTAAAAGGAGAGAGCATGGCTTGACTCTCTCTGGCTGATGAAGAAACTTAAGTATTAAATAGAAAACCAGCCGGTTTTAAGTTTTTGGACGGAGGCAAACAGGTTTCTTGTGAAAAGGGTTATGCTCTCTTTTACTCTTCTAAATTTCCTTCGGTATGAACTCCATAATTCCAGGAAATAGTCCGGTGCATTCTCGCAATTCAGGTTAAAACCCTTTGAAATGGGAAGCCTGTTTTCTATGTTCTGGGCAGGGGAGTTTTCTCTCTGGAATGTAATATGCTGAAGAGAGTCCTTGGAGCTGAAGCTATTCTACTGTACAAACGGGTAACGAGAGTTTTGTGAGTGTCGTGTTTTCTCTGAAAGCAGCGAGCTTTTAAATTTTCAAGAAAAATAACAACGCGTGAACTCTAGAAAGGGAGCAAAAACTGGAAACAGGAACAATACTGTAGTTCCTCTCTTTTCTGTACGTACATACTATACTTGGAAAGTTGGAAGGTTGTAAGTTGTAAATAAGTATGCAAGCTCATTTCAACGTTTTCTGGAAAAAGACAGCGTTTTCCTCCAGAGTAGATTGAAAGTGTACACAGTTTCAAGGGAGAGTTTGATGTGACAAGCTCTCCGTTCTTGAAATTGATTCAAGTACATACAAGACGCAATAGAAGCCAAACCAACAGCTTTGAGAGTTTTTTTTATGAAATTCAAGATGCAGAAACTCATCTTCTCCAGAGATCTCATGGCTCATCATAAAAAGTTTTGAAATGTACACTTAAAAACTTGTCCTACTCCTATACTTTCAGCATTAGTAACTGTACCATCTTAAGTAACCAAAATTTGGCCGTTCTCTGCGTAAGTAAGGGTAAATCACAGGTTGATATTCAAATTTCACTCCGACACTCTCTGGTCTTCCGCAAAAAGGAGTGTTCACTCTGCGAGAAAGTTATGGAATCTCGCTAATTATATAGAGATCTCCGTATAAACCCTGAAAAGGTTCTCTTTCTAGATATTCATTACATCTATGACTCACGGAGCATACACAAAATGACAAATGCCAGAATGCCCCTTTCTTATGATATTTGCTACGTGGATATTTGCTTTGGCTAGTAATTCTTGAAGAGACCTTCAAGTCCAATTCTCCTCTTTATTAGTTTCCGAGAACCTTCCTTTCAATTAGAATTTCATGGACAAAACATCTTGGCAAGAAAGTTCCGCGTCATAACCTCCCATTTATTAAAGTAGGGGCATCGTTAAACTCGTCATTTTACTGAAGGAAAAAATGGCAGTAAAAATTGAGCAAGTGAACCAACAACCAAGCCAGAGAGCATGGAGAGAGCCATTTAGATGGAAGGATATTCAAGAGCACGAAACTTTGGACGGAAAACTGCGATGACTAACCAAACCAAATCACCACCACCAACCATTCCCTTTAAGCCTACCATTTAGACTACGGAGAAGGCAAAGAGCTTATGAAATTTTTTGCAAGTCGTTAAACCAATACTCGTTAAAAGGGGAAGACCAGAACGACATTTTCATGCCGTTCAAGCTTTCAGCAGTAAAATCTGCTATGCTTTGAAAAGACACGGGCTGTCCATGCTTTTTTACCATATTTGGAAGTTGCAATGAACGGCACCCAGAATCAAATGTGCGTGAATGTAAATTAGTAAAATAAATTTAATTTCCTCTCTAGCAATATGTTGACCTTAATAATTTCAACGTTTCATGTCTTGGTAAATCATCCAATTCATTTTTTCATTATTTCATTAATTTACTTATGAGTCTTTCATTTTACTCAATTACTTTAAAGGAATTGGACTTGATCAATACTTCAGCAGGCCCTGAATTTGAAACGTCCAATTTGAAAATCGTTCCTTTTAGATTCTTCAAAGGAATCACAAGTGTTATTGTCGCTCATTCCATTTGCTAACTTCAGCCGTTTTAAGTTTCATCGTTTCTGAAATGATTATGACAATTGCCCTTAGCGAATTTCTACAAAATTGATGACTTTTCCTCCGATCAATCTACTGAAAGTACACTAGTTGATTAAAATGAAGCCTTTGAATCGACTAGTTTTATTGGTTAAACGTTTAACGACTGTGAAAAATGGTCTCTCAAAGAGACTATGAGATAAAAAGGAAATTAATTTGTGTTGGGATGTTGGCAAGAACATAAACTTTGGAACGTAAAAAACCCATTGAAAAAATATTGATGAACATGACAGTCAGCTTTGAATCTCGTCATTTCAAGTGTATCACGCGGAATCACAAATGGTGACTCTCTAATTGGATTACTCATTTCGTGAAAAAGATGAGACCATAGGCTCCCAAAGGCTGAGCAAGTAAACAATACATTTAAGGAAATATCAGTAGGTTTGTAAATAATGAATACCCATCAATTGTATTGCCCATCAATTCGCCTAGTTTTAATCAACCTGGACACTTCTCCAAACAATAAAATCTGCAGCATACTCTCGTCACCATTTTAATTTATAAGTTTATAACGTACAATAAAAACATAGTAAAAAAATCTAAGAGCCCTTATTTTCAGAGGAGAATGAGGTCATAAAAAATGCATTGAGGAAATATAAAAAACCAAAAGATTATGCTATTGCAGAGTGATTGCGAGTCCTGGAGACATTCCTAAATTCAATACAAATCCTCCTTTTTCATATTTTTTGTGAGAAAAAACTTAACAGTAAAAAGATGCGATTGTATGTAATAATAGCTTAATAGTTTTCCCTCGAATGGGAAAAAATATTGTGTACCTTTGAGCTTGGGCATCCAAAAATTTACGGCTTAAACTTTGACATTCCATTACCCGTCAGTACTGAGGTGTTGTACGTAGGCAGTACGAACGGTGCTCGAGTTATTCTTCCCATTGAAAAATCCGAAGGAAAGTAGAAGAATTCTCTTTGGGAAGATGAGAAGGAAGTAGTCTAGGAGAATCCTTGAACTGTCATCGTCGTCTTGCCGTGTACTGACTAAACTCAAGAAAAAAATGAAACATGAAAGAAGATAAAGGAGTTATCGTTCCGCACCAGACTTATATTTTGACTCACTGATAAAAGATGAGCAACGTAAATAGTAAATACGAATATAATTCTCGTATCTGGTTTATTTACCAACATTTTCAGCCTTACCAACACCAACAAATCTGAGACTTCATAAATGGCAACTGGACGGATAGGCACTAGAAGGGAAATGGGAATGGCAAAAGGACTTGGTTACTCTTTCTTAAAACCTAAACTTTCAAAAGTTACTAGGACAGGAAGCATCTTTAGGTTAGCTTAAGCTAAACCCAGCAGAGGATCTTCTTCTGGAATGGACTAAACTACGCTGTAAATGCATGATACAAATACTAACGTAGAGAAAGATTTCTTTCTTGGTGAATTCAGTCATGAACGAACACAATTCTTGAAAAGTTTATCTATGAAGGGAAGAATAGAAAGATTTCTATAGAGTAAAGTGCCTGTTGGTTAAAGTTAACGGAAAAGTGTCTCTGGATTGATATCTCAGATTTTAATGAAAATTGGCAGACTAGTACAGTTTAATGTGCTGATTCACCACAAATTCTGTAGCTATCCATTTTTTGAACCTAGCGCCATCTAGTGGCCGTCAGGTGGTGCTAGTGTAGCAATATTTGAAATCTAATTACATTTTAATGTTTATCTTGTTTTTTTGGCTCAGTCTGCCAATTTTCATTAAAATCAGAGATTTTAAGCCAGGGACACCTTTTCCTTAACTTTAACTAATGGGCACTTTACACTAGCCCTAGTCTTGGGCTAACATATCATTTTTCTTGAGTTTGTCAAACTCAAACCAAAGGAAACCCTATGTTCTATGTAGGCATGTATTTACTTCTTCTTCTTTTTATTTCAACAGACCAATTATAAGAACGTAAGGGTAAAGGGTCACTCAGAATCTAATTTCAACTGGCTTCTCACTTCATAGGAAAGGAAGGCTAATCACCCGATCTACAGTAATTTATAAGGGTCAGTTTAGTTTAGGCATTTGAATGAAACCCTTGAGGCATGAAAATAAAAACCCTTGAATGTAATCACTCATAGTGGAAGTTTAAAGCAAATGTGTCTATGTCACAGGAAGAAGACTTGAAGAATTATCTGGCACAACCACACCAACTAGTGACATTAACATTAAGCATTTTTTGTCCATGCCAATCTGCAATTTCCAAAGAAACTTGGATAACTTACGATATGCACAGGCTATTTGTCAGAAACTTTGGTCTGGGTTTTTCGATACGGAACGGCTATTGGCATCATTAAGTTAACTTTACATAGTTAGCTTTCACCTTGCACCTGAATCCATTAAAATGAAACCTAATCTCCAAACATTTTCAATATCTGTACATTATCCATCTAGAAATCTACTTTCAACCTTTATGAACAGTTTATGAAAAGAGATATTTTTTGAGATATGTTTTACGCAAATTTTTGGCGTCTAGCCGAATACATATTTCTATCAAGTTCCGTAATTTTCAAAAAATATTTCCCAACTGGTAACCCTTATGATGGCACAATGTCAAGATGAAAAAAATATTTAGGAGAGCTTAGCAGGAATATAGTGTTTTAAGAGTAATAAGAGGTTGTCCATGAATTAAAGAAGACAGTGCAAGGCGAAACTAATGTTCATCCTTATCATCAGCATGCTGCTCACATCCCATTGCTCCATTTATCAGGCCCGTTATTAGAGAAGACAAACATGAAGCATAACATCAACGCCAACCCACGCCTTACGCCTTACCTTACAAAGGATTCTGGGGACAACGTTAGCAAAGTAAACATCAAGAGCGTAATATCCCTTTCAATCCAACATCCAACCTCACTCTCTTGTCCCATTAGCCTTTTGATGAGAGAAACGGTAAATTGAAGGGTACTGGGAAGCAAATTCTGTGATAGTATTTCCGCAAATGTAGACCGTTAGATCCAATGCTCCTAAATACAATCTATCAGAGTCTCAAAAGCAGAAGCTTCATTTGGTCAAAAGTGCGTGGTAATTAGAGGTAATTAATTAATGACTGATTTTTTACAAGCTGATTTACTTAACCTAGAAATATTCTGACTGTTTTATACTTCCTGTACTGAGCTTCTAGATGATGACATGTGTGGCCTTCTTTCACACTCAAATCTGTCCATCTCACTAACAAAGTGACGACTGACACTTTACTTAATAGACAGACTTTAAATAAATCATGGTTCCTGTACCAGGCGCCTACGCAAGAGTATCGGTTACTCTATAATGCAACCTATACGAGCGAAATTGGCACGTTGCATACATCAGCAGAAAATCTAGCTGGTGTAAATTCTCTCCTCTACACTTTTCGTTCCGAAAATTCGGAAAAATGTTCAAGCTGTCAATTGTCAACAGGGCGGTTGCTTCTTGCGTAGAGTTCCACATCAAGATGCAAGTCAACTAGCATATCCACCGCCGTTTATCGTCACCGACTCGCCTTTTTAACATACCTGACACAGAACCACCAAATCCATTACACTTTAGAGCCAATAAGCTACTGTGGCTTCCATAAAAGGAGCGTTCCGAGAAAGCAGCAGCAACATTCCATTAAGTTATGGCTTCGCGTCATCCTGATCGTAACCATCGCCAGCGTATTTCCTACCGAGCACTTGATCTCATCTCTTACACTCCAACAATTTTCTTTTTAGCTGAAGCAATAAAACTAGTTTGAACATTAGCTCTCTTCCTTCCTGCTTCTTTCACTCAGCGAGAAATAACCCTGACCTGATATACTTTCGACAAGACAACCTCACATATCCGACTTTTTCAAATGTCTTGCATATTTCCCTACTTCCCGATTTTGCTCCTCTACCATATAGGCATAACCATGGTCACTTACCTTTAAAATGGCTCATTTCTTCAAATGCTTCATCATTTTTATTGAACCCCTAACGATAAAGACGGCTAGCTACACCCAAATAAATTGTAAAAAGCCTTTAAAATCATACAGCATGTAACCAGGTTGTAAAATGTAAGATGTAAATTGTAAATTAGGTTAACAACTTCGAATCTGAGAGAAAGCCTTTTGCAACAGTGTCACAAAATAGATCACTTAAACCAAAGAATAAACCTGTTTTTGTTGTCCTGCCTTTATGCTTTCTTCCCATTCGCAATTTACAGCGTATCTTAGCGTCGTCCTGATATATTACCCAGAAGAAGAGGCAGTTGGCCTCCAAAAAGTATTAAAACGAAACGGTATATAGCATTCCACTCTGATTTTAAGCCAGCTGATGAAATGTCTTTAGACGAGATGCGTAAAATACGAAAAAATTTTAACGACTGTTCAATCCTTTTTCGAAATGGTAAACAAGTAAACAGCTTGATCAACATGCAAAAATCTGGAGGGAAGGTTTCTACTCTAAAGTGTAAGTGTTAAGTGTGAGTCTCTAAAACTTCCGCTTCGCTACGAGAAAATCACTGAGATCACACCTTGGCAAAAAGTGTAGACCAAACCTAAACTATTTTGGTGTGAAGAGCATGATTCAACGATTCAAGTGCTATTAGTTCCTAGGCAGTTACATGGAATCAGTTGGATCGGGATGAGGATGATAATATGGCGTGTGAAAATGACAGAAACAAGCATATTCGAGACAGTTACAGATAGAAATAGGAAATTATTTAGGATTTAGGGTTGCATCGCGTTCTCTCTAAATCCAATTTTTCTCTCTTGGCGAACAAAAATTCGATGACTTTGGCACTCGTTTTTTAAAACTCCATTAGAAACACTAATTCTTATTAGGCTTCACTACGTCACACATCGAAATTTCCGCGCAGTTGCCTCTCTTAAATATAATGACTAATAATATTCTCTCTTGGGAAAATTAAGGTAAAAAGTAGCAACGGTAAATAATTACTACAACTCTTTAGTGGTTTAAACTTCGTTAAAATGCGAGCGACAGCAACGGTCTGTCCTTCTACTTTTCAAAGCGAAATACGGACCAGATGGCAATTCCTGTCTAATTTTTATCGTCAAGGTAAGACGCATGACGTGTAAATCCTTGAACATTTCTACGAGATTAGAGTGAATGATAATTAGACAAAATTAATATGATGTCGCCAACTTAGGAGGATGAAAACTTAATTTATTATGTCGGCTCTTAAACTCGTCGAAGGCTCGAAAGCTTCGTTTTTTTATCTCTTGTGAAATATTATGCAGACTTTGAAAAAAGATGTAGTCACTTTATGAAGTGTAAATGTCATGAGTTGTTTCAAGAGAAAATTATTCCGTTGTTTACTCACATGTAATTCTTTTCTCGGGAGGCGTTTATTCTCCCAGCTACCATTTCATAAACCATATTTCCATGAGGGAAAAGAGAGAGAAAGAGAGTGAGCAGCGCGCGCGCCTCTAACTATTTTTAGATCTTGTAGACTTCATTAGCAACTAAAAAGTCTACCGGAACATTTTAACCAGTTTTATATGAACCGAGGGGAAAACTCGTCCAAACCAAACCAATTATGGTGCTGTCAGGAAACACATTCCTTCTGTAGCATGCGCACAGGCTAAGTTAAAGAAGCCATCAAGCTTTGTAAGTGATTTTATTGATGACATAATGACTAAAATTATACAGTCCAGCTTCGCTATAATGACTATGCTTATAACGTTTCCATGATTATAACGAACAAAATGCTGTCGCCCAAAAAGGATCGTTACAGCGCGATTTGAGTGTCTTATAGCGAGCAGTACTTATTACGAACAATTTGCTGTCACCCCTTGAATGTTCGTTATAGCGAAGGTCGACTTTATTAGCTGGCAGATATTTTTAGACAGAATACCATTGTACCTAGGTCATCTATCCTACGTAGAAAGTACCCCTCAATCTCTACTTGATTCGGTGATGGGAGAAATCTGAGACCAGGCTAATTAATAAACATGATCTTCATTGCGTAATATAAGCTATGGAAATTTAGTTGGAGCTAGTGAAAAAAAAGAACTTAATATTTTGCTCTCTAGACTAGACTCAAGGTCCGTGTTTGCCTACGTATATTTTTTTTAAAGATTAGTGAATATTGATAGAGTAGAGCACGCACACAGTTGCTGGTCTACGGCCAAAATCATTTTTACAAATCAATATCATCGAACTTGACTTTCTAGAGGAACCTCGTACTCTTTCTAAGATCCTGTGTCAAGTGCACGTTCAAGAATAAACAGCAATAGTGAGAACATAATTTACGGTTATTTATGAGATATCCGAGAGCAAAATTGTAAGTTCAAGTCTATGAACGTTTCCCATCCGCTCAGAATTTAGGCATAATTTACACCGTGGAATTCCCTAATAACTGTCAATTGTGGGGAAATCACCAAAAAGTTTTTCAAATCAAATTTTGTGATTCAGATATTATTAACCAATCACAGGCAAAAATTACCGAAGAATTTAAGCTCAACTAATTTAATTAGAAAGTAAAATTTAGACTCTCTTTTAAGTTTATTACATAGCTGAGCATTGCGAAGCTAGGTATTGAGATCGTCATGTCCGTGTGTC
>JAANSQ010000070.1:0-51059 GCA_036850885.1 Lepidocyrtinus dapeste
TGCGTATGCATTGCCGTGCTCACTTGGTCGATCAGCTCTGCATACTCTGATTCACGTTCCAAGCTAGATCTTGGCATTGGGCTATGCAATACGGTCCGTTGTTCTGTAAAATAGCAATCATAGCATAATTTTGTAATATCCTCCTCCATATCCTCTTGTTTCATGCGGTCATTTTATCTTCCTTTCCCAAATTAACATTTTGGTGCACAGTATTGAGTTTTCATTCGAGGAGCATCCTGGACTTTGTTCAATTTTCTATTGATGCATTTCCCTACCTCATCTTGTCACAATACCAAAGTACCAAATATTTTCTTTAATTCTCTACTCTCTACAACCCAGACAAAGACAAAATAGATTGCATCTTTCTTTCTGCAAAAAGAATTCCTAGAGTTAAAGTGCAAGTCTCACTTTCCCCCAATCTGTCGCTCCATGTCCAGCTCAGCTCCTCCTGTACCTCCAGGATTAAGAACCCACTTCGTATAATTCACAAGTCATACATCATCTTGATCAGATCTACAAATACAGATCACAAAGAGCTGAAATTATGCAATGAATGCTGACAACACTTTTTTCGTGCTTACTCGTTGTCCAGCCAAGAAGCATTTATTTGCTCCGGTTGGAGCTTGGAGCCCATATGAAATCTTAGGCCATATATATCCCTACTGGTATTATTTAAGCCTTTTTAACTTGCAGATATTCCTACTCTATTCCCTACACATTCCCTATCGATCTTCTGGCTCGCTTTTTACCCCCAATTCAATTCAATTCCAGGCTGTTTCTCAAGTTTATTGTCCATCTCATCTCATGATATGATATAGTTCAAATACTATAGTTGGAGGAAACCCTTATGAATATTTTATTCCTTTTTCATCTCTCACGTTCTGTACTACGTTCTTCTTCCAACTCCATCAGATCATGCTATGCCTTGTCCCCTATTCCATATTCCATTCAAGTCAAGTCAAAGCCTCGCAAGCCAACTCAAGTCAACATTCAGGATTCAAGACTCAGGGAAAATGTGAGAAGCGTAAGCACTCAAGCTTAACACTGCACCTGCATCATATACTTAACATAGCATTCCATGAACACCTTATCTTATCCCATGTATACTCCAACCAGTAGGAGGAGACCATAACCCGGCCCTCAGCAACTCAACAGAGTATACTGTTTCTACGCTTCCTCCTTTTCATCTCTCTCATTCCATGTCCATTTCCAGCAATATGTACGGTTACGGTTAAAGCCTACAAGCCCAACTTTGCGAGCTTACGGGAGGCTCTGAGGAAAAAAGTGGATATCCTTGTGTTTTACCTCCATGCAACTCAGTCTTCTCTGGCCTGGCCTACCATATCCATCTCTGTACCTAAACCTGATTCCAAAAAATATTTCCTTTTTTATCCAATTCATAATCAAAACTTGTTCTCGCCACTTGGTCACATTCATTATAAAGCTAACCTAGTCACAATCTCATTCATCGCAAACACTGAACATTGCTCCAACTCTTATGGTCTTTTGGACAGGCTATATACCAGTAGCTACACAATCACTTCAGCCTTTGGCTTTTTACACAATAATCATCTCAAAACTATGTAACTTTGTTTATTCCAAGAAGCCCTGAAAGCCTAAGCTTGAGAAGCCTCTGCAATATTGAAATTGCAGACCATTCGCATATTTTCCTCATTCTAATGGCCATTGCTTAAAAAAATCTTACACACTCTACTCCATCCTGTAAGCATAGTCTAATCAGCAACATCTTGTAGAGTCGTCAGCAAAATAATACAATTTTCTCTACTTTTCGGGCATAGACCTAAAGCACTGAATGAAGAGTTACTTTGACTCTCCCCATATCCATATTGTGTTCTCTGGGTCTTTTAGTCTAGCCTGACTTATTGCTACTTCAGTACAGGCATGGCCTAGTAGTTTACTCTCCATCATAATTATTATGCTGTGTGCTTTCGTTTCGTTTGGTTTCACATAAAAAAAATGTGTGCGTTCGTGAGTTTCGAGAAGAAGTCCAAGTCACATATGAATTGAATGAGTGTGCAGAGGCATTAAGCGAACAAAAAAAAATTCTGCAATAATATCATTATTATACCTAAACTATAGGAAAATACTTATAGCAAATAAGCTTTTGCCTTCATCATCATATAATTTATTAGCGTATAATTAGGTTAAATTCATAACGTGCTCGGTGTGCTCACACTATCACATTCAAACTACTTGACTAACCAGAGCCAGAGGATATCGATGTTGGGAAATAACAATTTAAAGTGCACGCAGGAGGAATGTAGAAGTTTTTAAGTGTCGATGTAAATTGTTAACTAAGCTCATCTGCATCAACACCATACAAACAGTTCTACATTTAATGTTAAAGTGAGTAGACCTCAATGAACTTGATACATTTCGAGTATTCATAATTCCATTACATTCCCAATTTAATTTACTGCAGTGTAATTGAAATTGTTGGAAGATAATCTAAACTTTATAATATTTTTGAGTTGAGACAGTTGTGGTTTCGTTTCCTTAATGCGGTTAGCCCTGGACAGAATTTTTAAGAGAACCAAAGTGATAGTTAAGTTTTGATTGGATTATTTATTGTACGTGCGTGGGAACGTATAAATTAACTTAAAGTGGGCTTGACCAGATTTTCATTTCATCTATGGTTTCATATGTGAAATCCTAAATATTGTAATAGTATAATCATGTACTTGACTTCATAAGGGTAATCTGCTGTAGAAAAAGTGTAAACTTGTGAAATAATTTTTTTTTGTGTTAATTCATTAATAAGGAGGTGGTGAAGGAACACAAGGAGAAAGATAAAGTTTAAAAAATTATAAACAGTGGATATTTTTTGTGGACATTTTATTGCACGTGTGCGTAAATAATAGTGCGTGGGCAAGGAAAACCTTCGGTACAATAAAAAATTAAAGGTAAGCACATTTTTTTTGGCTAAAGGTAATCTGATTGAGATTAAACTGTAAAACTGTAAAAAGTTTTGTTTGAGCTGGAGAATTTGTTTACTCAAAGTGAAGGGCAAAGTTCATTGAAGTAGATTTAAGCTAACAGGTAAATTCCAAGAGAGTCATATAGTCATAGTCAAAATTATAAATAAAAGCTGGCCGGACAAAAGGAAAATGATTAGCATGAGAATAACCTGGCAAAAAGTTACATTCACCTGAGCGCATTTTTTTTCCTCAGGTAAAAATAAAAATATACTTTTAAAAATAGGTTTATTCAGTAGCATTAAAAATGAGTGGGTGCTCGGTAGTACGAAAGTAGCAAGTTCATTTTTTTGACTATGTAAATATTTTACATGCCAAAAGTCCTAGAACTTTAAGTTTTTTATGTGAGATTACACCATGGGATTCACAATTACGTATGATTCATGAGGGAGATTAGGATTGTAAGAATCATGTGGGAAAATCGTTTAGCATATGAATGGGATATGAAAATATGACTACAATTCTAAATTTAGTAAATTTAGGTGGCGTTTTTTCTTCACACATTTTTGCCAAAAACGGTCCAAAGGTGAAATGCTTTTTGTTTAATGGAATTACTGTATCCAGCGTAGTGATAGTGGTACGGAGAAACATGGAAAATTACTGGAAATGTTACATTGTTCTGCCAAGAACCAAAATTGTTTTCTTTAGATTTCTATGATTCTGGAACGTTTCCAGATTTTATTTTAAACTACATATTTTTATTCTGATCACATCTGGAAATCCCTTGGAACAGAGAGCATTACGCATTTACAGAGTTCTTGGTGAGTCGGTTAATTTGATTGAAAAAATCGTAGTGAAGTGACTCCTTGTCTCCCGAAAGAGATAAGTATCTATTGCGTGGATGGGCTTGTCTCCTGTTTTATTGACGTAATTCTATCTGGATTTAATTCCAATTCCATCATGTATCATCAATTTTGATATCGGTTCAATATCATTTTTGAAGGAACAAAAGCTAAAATACTCAATTCACCTTGTTCCGCGTCCTGTATAGATCAGCTCGAAGGAATATAAATGTAATCTAGACACTTGTCAGTGATGACGCCACGATTACGATGATATAAAGCAGCTACAAGGATATCAAAAATATTACGAGTTGACAAATGACATTCTTCTCACAGTATAAGGATAAATACATCAATGACTCCGGTACTGACAATATGATAGGTTTCGTTGTGCTTCGGGCTCCGAGATAATCCCGAGAATAGTAATGATAAGCTTGGTGAAATAAAATAACGATTTATGTTCACAAGACCTATCACAAATGCAGCTTAAGTCTTGAGCATTTCGCTGGAATAAGAGATAATGTGGACGAAATAAAAATGGATTGAATTGTTTAGCCATTCATGTCAGCATTACTACCACTACCACCAGCTGCATTCTCGATAAGATCGGATAAGTAAGGGTATTTCCAAGGACATTGGTTTCTAGTTTCCGTTAATTATTTTAAAAGTTTCGTATTTTTAGTATCTTACGTAAAGGAAAAAGAGTAATCGGGTAATGGTTGCAATTCAACTAATCGAATGCAAGTCTCATAATGCTTTGTGACATGTTCATCCACTTCAATTCAATTTGATCAATTTAAAATTAAATGAATTTACTTAGGGAAAAGCCTATACACTTAGCAGGCATTTAGGTAGCTTACGTCACGTTTCATTCCTTTTCTTTAGAATTGGCGAAGAAAATTGCACTGTCCCTAGAGGCTTCTTTGTCGAACATATCTTTTGCTAAGACCACAAAGAACTGGAACTGGGTCTATTTTCCTCCAATAAATAATTCAATTGGTACTCAAGTTGCTGCTCTACAATATAGTTACAGTTTAATCCAGCTTAAGGATAAAGAATAGTATTCTCTCTCCAGTTGAAGCATTCCAAATTCCTACATACTTTTTAGATCGGTCTGGAAGTGTGTTTTCAGCTAAAATATTATTACATTATTTATCGTATTCGTATCGGTCATACCAAAAAAAAATTATGCGTTTAGAGAGTCTCGTGTATACTAGTCCATTCCAGTCTAGGAAAATTCCATTAGAGCCAAAAACCTTTTTGTATTTTTTTATATCATCAAGCCAATCATTATGACATAGACCAATCCAAACCAAGCCACAGACGTAATCGATCAATTACTGGGGAAATGTTGTCCGTGCTATTAGAATTAGAAGCTTCTTGCCGCGTCACATGCTCCTCAACAGAAAAATGGAAGGAGTTGAAGGAAGCTAGCCATAACTAGGCTTAAGAGTTTAGATATGACTTAACTTGACAAGTACATTTCATATAGTGGCCTATGATGTTTAGGCTATAAAAAAATATTAACGGATGGTGATATTATTACGACATGGAGGAAAGTAATGAGGGGAGGGATTGGTGTATTTTTGGTGTACAGGATATTATTTAGGAGTTGGAATGACACAGGCCAGCAGACGTTTTATGAGTGGCTTACTTTTAGCTTGCAGCGTTACTTAGACTTTTTATGGCTCATCTGGATCCTATCATTGTCATCGGACCAGCATTCCATTTAGACATCAGTCTAAGTGAGAATGAGACGCAATAGATAGAAAGCATTTTCCGCACTTCCGAGTCTACTATTTTTTGTAGGAATGGACATAAAGTTCCAAAAGCGCTAGTGGAAATATTATTATCCGTTTTGAAATGGATGGGAATTATGGGGACGATATGATGAGCTGTAAGGCTCTTAGCTTCCTTCCTGTTTTTGGGGGACATTCATATAGAACGTAATAGAAAACATGGCTTTTTAATAAACCATTTACTCCATTTTTAATTCATTGTCATAACCTTACTTGGTTTGGATATGGATTGAGTAGCTAGTCATAAATCGTAACGTAGTAAATGTACTGCCCCAAAATAAACTTTAGCTTTTCACACCGACTAAACTAGACTTTTGCGTCTATCTCTTGGCTCCTCTCATTTTTATGGGATATTTTACAGTTTCGGTTTCCTGCCTAACTTTCCTTTTCGGTGTCAGTCATAGTCATGTCCCGCTGCTTGACTAAATAGGACTGCGACTTACTTCTTCCTTACAATTATTTTGTTCAGTTGGGCTACTAGTTTACGCTTCTTCTGTTTACTTTTATATGTTTACGGTTCATGGAGTTTTACTCTAGTCAAAGAATAAACTAAACTTTACTAAACTGCGCAATTTATAGCGGGACATGACAAGTTTTATGGTACACGATTCAAACTATGTGGTTCTCTGAAGAGTACACGCCGACCAAACTGAACCGAGTTCCTTTGACCTGGATTCGATTCAATTACTGATGGCTTAAGTAACTTTCTGGGGAAAATGGCCGAAGACTTCACTTTGGCTTGTTTATCAAAGAAAAAGCGAAAACCCGTTTTTCAAAAATATAAATACAAACCTTTGCCTTCTAACTTCAGTGGCTTTGGCTTAACCACCTCCAAAGAAGAAATCATTAAGGAAATGGAAAATAAAAAAGTACTTTTTGTGATGATGGTTGGACCAAGCTACTCTTTAGGCCAGGCCATTCCAACACCATCCATTACAAAAGTCTAAACATGGTTGATTTTTATTTCGTTTATTGAGGAAAAGTTGCTCAAAGTACCCGAGTTTCTTTTCTCCAGATGAAATTCTCCTTTTCTCCTAAAAACCAAATGGCTCTGTTTGTCTTCCTTCTTTTGAAGATTTTAAGAGTTGGAACTAGCCAGAGAAAATTTAATCATGTTAGTAAATGTATTTAACCGTTTCGCCCATAACCCATTACTCTCCGGGAGGAGATTGCACTACATCTTTTTTTCTCGACCCATTCCATATTCCAAACACAGAAGGAATAAAAGGGCACTTTCCTTCCTCAAAATAGCGTAGGAATAAAAGATAAAGAGAAACACGTACAATGCATACATGAATGGATGCATCCTAAAAAAACCATTCGTTTTAATAACGTCGTAAACTTGGCCAAGAAATAAATGATAATCGTAATAAAACCTAGGAGAGAGGGTACACGGAATAAAAAGATAAAGTAAAACTTTTTGTGATCGTTCGTGTACTTGATCATCATCCAGAACACATAGATCACGAATTCTGATGGTTTTATACATTCCTCCAGGAATCTGGAGACTTGAGGTATGTTCTTGGTCTAGTTCCACTTTTCGAGTTGTGGTACCGGAATTGGAGCGTAGATAAGATGTCAGAGTAAGATCTTGTCTACTTTTTTAATGAGTATGTCCAACTGAGAGTGAAAGTGTGTTGGGGTTATTTTCTCCGCAAGACAGAAAACTTTTGGAATTACTTTATGCATGAATGCCCCCTATAGTGCTGACGTGACGAACTGACAAGTCTGATTGATGTAAAGAGAAACTAGGAAATAATCCTTCAAGAGTCAGATTTACTAGATTTACTTTATTATTGGCTGTCTCCGTCCTTCGAAACATTTTGAGATAAGAATTTAGAGCTTGTCAAAGGCTAATAATTAGCTTGTTAAACTTATATTTATAATCTTGTTTCCACTTTTCTCTTTGATTAGAAACAGCCAAGGAGAAAAAATGAAGTGAAAACTTAAAAAACTCGCTCATTCAGTTCTTCACTTTGTGCATGTATGCAAATATTTCTTTAAAGTTTTTCGGTCAACCGGAGAAAGTACGGGAGTAGGGTAAAACCAACAAAACTTTTCAAGTGGAGATAAAGTTTCCTTTTTAATTGAAGGAGGCTGCCAAAACCAAAGAGGAAGACGTAAATTGCTCATTAAAATTTTGCTTTTGGCGGATTTTTGATGAATAGAAAGTACATAAAACGCTCCAGATGAAGAGGAATATGTACAAAGCCCCGCTGCTCATATTACGCTTGACATTACGCCAAAATGAAAGTTCCAAAGTATGGTGGCTTTTTGCGCTGGAAGTAAATTATTTATTTTCTGGTTCGCTTCACTCCAGGATAATTAAAAAGAAAATTTACAACTCACTTGAAAAAAGTTTTCATCGCGATGAAGTGCATCGTACGGCTAACGTCAAAGGTACTTTCATGGGTTTGGAGGGATGATGACAATGATTTGAGTATGAGTTGATTAAATAGTTAGATTTTGGAGTGAAAGTGACGCGGCTCTTAACGCACTCAAGTCAGAACGAGATAAGGAGAGAAAGCCAACTAATTAAGACGTAGGGAAAGTTATTGCCCAGCTTTAACTTTAATTAAATATTTCGAGGAAGTGGGAAGACAAAGTCTTTGATTTAACCGTTATGTACTTTTCTTCGTCAATTCATTATATCTAAGTTCACGTATAATTTAATTTTACAAAGTTGCCTTACACCATTCAAGAAAGATAAAAGTTGTTGAGATACGAAAACTAAAGACTTTTAACTTAGTTTGAATTTCCCGGAAAATGTCATCAGCTTTCAAACATTCAAAAACTCTATGGGCATAGAAAATCTTGCATGGTTTATTTACATGAAAACATTAAGAGTGTTTTTGTTACGAATGGTTTTGTCTTCTTTGATTTGTTTTAGACGGTCGTTCATAATGCTATCAACGAGCACGAAACTCAAAACATGATGCTCTTACGATCAGCAATGTTGTCAGGCTTTAGGGTTCGTTCACAAACAACGTTGCAGAAAAACTTTAAAAAATCAGAGCTCGACCCCGCATATTCGAAATCCCTACTTTTTATGTATCTTACCAAGGCTAGATCGGTGCACTGAGTACAAACACAAATTTTCCCAAATAATTAAAGTGTATAATGAAGAATAGATATCAAATTACATAATATGAGAATAATATCAAGTGTATTCTTTGTGAAAATTTCAACCCGCTCTATGGACTTCGCGTAATTTTGTTTATGAGCGGCCCCTATCTTTTAACTAAAAGCGAAAATAACAAAAAGAGCAAGCAAACCTTACAAATTAAACACGAAAGTAAATAATCCAGTGTTCCAACAACACCATTTTGGTTATACTTCGTATGAAGTATATTTTTGTGTGTCATACTCCAATTAATTTTTTTCCACAAAGCACGCATCTGTGTACACACAATAAATTTCTCCTCTCTTTTATCCTTATTCCCATCTCACATTTTCCGTTTTTCCCCATGAATACCAGTTCTGGCGGAACTGCATGAGAATTTGCGAGTTGGAACTGGAAGAGTAGTTGTGAAGTCTGAAGTGAAAAGAGTATGAAAAGGACTATACTACTCCCTAGAGAACTACCGGGGATTATATGGTGTCCTAAATACACTGGAGTGGGGATAATACTCAAATAGTTTTTATGTAGAATATTTTCTCCTGGAGAGTCTGTGGAATCAATAAAGGGAGTCTTGGTACTAACATCGCCACCACATGGTTACATTTCTTAATAAAAATCGGATAAAATTCCAAATTCCTCTTGGGTCTTTGCACCAAAAGACTTTTCCTTTTTGGTAAGAATCCTTGAATGAAATAGAATGCAGTCCAGTTTTTCTAGAAATACTTGTACTTGTTTTAGTGGCTACATTGAAAACAAAAGTGATGATTTGATGGTGATGATATTTGAGTATAAAAAGAAAACATTTTCTACAGTTTTCACTCGGAATATTCTATTTATTCATGACTTTAAATGGTCAACAAGCAGACAAGAAAGTATTCTAAAAGAAAGTCTTTTTGTTAACTTTCTCTTTTTATAACTCACAACAGATGTGATTGGATTGAATAAGA
Source organism: Lepidocyrtinus dapeste (assembly GCA_036850885.1). NCBI lineage: Eukaryota > Metazoa > Arthropoda > Collembola > Entomobryomorpha > Entomobryidae > Lepidocyrtinus > Lepidocyrtinus dapeste. The sequence goes on from JAANSQ010000070.1 coordinate 9,646, forward strand.
CGGAGAGAAAAAGTTTATTTCCATTTTCGCAATTTTTACTTTTCTTTTTATTGGCAAAACTTTGTTTTGCTTTCAGAACTCATCTCCTTTTAAACAAGTAGTGTGTGTCCCCTTAGACTCCAGACAGTTATATTTTCTGCACGCCCACTTTCACCAGAGGAAAGAGTTAACTCCCTTTTCAATTTTACTTCACTGACTTACAAATTCGCGCATAATATTTTTGAGAAACTTTTTACATAATTTTTTTCCATGCATGAAGGATAACAATTGGAAAGGGAAAGTGAAAATTTACTTTTATGAATACAACGGAATCAGCTATAATTAATGAGTAGACTCAAGGATACATTCCGGATGTGATTTTACAAATGAGATGGAGATAACCCACGTACCAAAGAAAATAAAAGGGAGAAGTTTATTTATTCAGTTGACAACAAAGTCCCAATAAAAGAAAGGAAACAAAGTCACGTACGATTTTGAATGCGCTGCAGAAAAACACGATGATTCATTTTCGCAAGAATAAGCAACATTCTCGTTCCCTCCGGGAAAGTAAGTTTAATATTCTAGTCTAAGCTTTCGCTCTAATTCCAGATTAAAAACAGGATTCGGATTAAGATTCTTTAACGCTCTCATATCTTCTCGTTTGCTCATTCCACTGAAAACTTAATGCAGAAAGAAAATGAGTGGGAGTAATTCTGACTATTTTTGTAGAGTGTAGACATCGTGTAAACACGTTGGAACATATGTCCCTCTGAAACTATATGGGGGAGTTCACAAAGAATGTGCCGTGTTTATGATAATTTTAACTAAATTCAGAAAAAATGTGACCTCAAGAAAATATGTAACGAATAATTTTAAATATTGAAAAAAAATTATTTCCGAAAATTGTAATAGTTTACATACTGTATGGACTACAAAAAGCTTTATATTAGGCAGGGGTGATTATGCAGATTACTTTCTCCTTCTATTTCGAGCCTATTGTCACTTTCGATTTTGGACGCATAGCGAGAGTAAACACGCACAAATGGCCCGGCACGTATTGTGTTTCCACATCATGTAACGTCACGCAGACCAACGAATTGGGAAACCACGGGGGAACCAAAAAATACTTCAGAAAATAAATTGTTATTTTCGTTCTGGTTTCTTTCTGTTTTCACCTAGTCGTTTGATTTTTGCTCACGGTTCGCTCCCAATATTTCTCAGAATAACAATACCTTTCAAACGATTCCATACAAATAAACATGCAATCTAAGCCTATCTTAATGATAAGACTTATATGTAACCTAAAAATAACATCGCATTGAAACTAAAAGTACTATACTGGCTTATCGCAAGAGTCTTCATAGAAAAACATGTAGAGAAAGCTAGAAAAAGTAGTGACATCCCCTATATTCCCTCGTTTTGAGTGGTGACCAAGCTCAAGGAGAAAACTTACTCATTTTTTCTTTATCCACGGTACTATCACTCCCTAAGGAGCTATGAATTTTTATTTCGCGAAAAAGACTCAAACTCCTTAGAACACTCGGCTCATTTCTCTTTAAGGAACTCATCACATAGAGCTTACTTGTATAAGATCATATCATAAGTCCGCGCTGAGGTGGCATGTGCACTTCACTCCGATATACTTATCTACTTCATATTTTACCAGCGGGGAAGCACTAAAAGTGCACTTTAATATGTTCTCTCTCTTCTTGTACATTATTTACTCAGATCAGAGTAAAGTACGGAGTGTACTAGAAGCATTACTTTGCTTTCTTTTCTTCTTTAATCTCCCTCCGGAGTTTTTACTCCTTTTCATACTCCCCTCAAAAAGGAGCTGAGCTTTTACATGAGTTTCCTCCTTGAATCGGAGAAAGGATGAAAGACCAGTAAATGATCAAAGGGAGCTGATTTGAGTTTACAATAGTATACACTTCTTCCTCTCATATTCCCTCCAGCGACTTCATATTTCAAGTGAAACTTAACTTTTAAGAGCTGGAGCTTACTCTCTGGAGAAAGTTGTCCAGCTGCTGGGAAAAGAAGGACGCTTCCTTACATGAACTTACTTTTTCTATGGGAAGTATTCTCGATTCGAAAAGTGGTTTCTCTAGTTCGCATAAATTTACACTACCACAGTAGCATTAATTTACTTTAGACTTGAAGTAAAAAGGTTACGGTAATTACTCAGTAATTAACGTGACCCGTCATGCAGAAAATACGTAGCAGAGAAGGAGCCCCAAGCCCAATGGCAAATTCTAGCCACTCCTCTGTAAAAAAATTCCAACAAAGTTGCAGAATATTCTAGCATAAATGATACAAGGCTTTAATATTTATTCGGTAGTAATAATTAAGTCAATTTTCCGAGTGACGACATGAAAGAGTAAAAACCCATAGAGTGAGTGATGTAGATGTGGAGTAGATTAATGGATGTTTTGTCCAGGGAATATTTTGAAGGGCGATTTAGAAGAATTAAACGTACAATATGATACTATCTGGTGGTGGTGGAAAGGTAAAACACACCTCTGTAGTTTCTTATTTAGTGTCAAGTTACCCATTATCTCTTTCATTTGCTGGGGAATAACTAATGAGGGACTTTTATCTACATTAATTAATTTTTTATAATGTCAGCAAACGATGAACAATAGGGTATGCTTATAGGAATAACACAAAATCAAATTAGTTTATACTTTGACACCACATTTCAAAAATTGTTTTGTTTAGGTTATTCCTAACATATTAGATTTAATTATTATATGATAATAGCTTAGTGGCACATGTACTGCTCGAAAGAAAATGGTGACAAGGTGATAAGTCAAATGCAACGTAGTCTATAATTAATTGATAAACGTGGACTTGTTTACAACACACAAGAGTGAAGTTAATGAGCGCATGAATCATAAAGAAACAATTTTTGACGGAATTATCGATTATTTTGTTTGCCACATTTACGTACACAGAAACCTCCCTTTTGGGAAGTTCCGACCCTGAACCAATTCTCCAGCTCAAGCCAAATTCTAAAGTACAATAACAGGAAAGAATTTTGTATGGATATTTTATTTTATTACAGGAACACATTTTCACGGAAGTCCTCCAGCGAGGGAATAGTAATGAGCTTAGTGTAGCTTATTCTCTGAGCAAAATTGCGAACTTTTAAGAAAAAGACCACACCTTATACTTTTGATTGTGAGTTGACCGGATAATTTTTGGAGTTTGAAAAGATAATTAAAGGAATCTATACAATGGACCGACCTCGCTACCGTGTTCCTGACGAGCTTCGAGAAACGTTGCTGGACTTTACCATAGCTTATCTGTTGGAGCGACCCCCGAATCTGATAGAATTCGGCATACAATTCTTCCAGCGTTTAAAAAGCGAGCGGGAGCAGAGTGTAAGTGGTGGAAGCAGTGGAAGGAACAGTCAAGGCGCTCTTAATGGCAGGAGCAATGATGAAGACGTTGAAGGTAATTCCACTAGCAATATGGTCAATACGGATGAGAGTGGTCCCATCCCTAAGAAAAAATCTATTCCCATCTCAAACCCAAATTGTTTGGAGGGTGGGGGCGATCCGAATCATCTAGTTTTGGATGAAAGGGATGCCACCTGGATTTGGCATATGGCAGCTAAGTACTGTCTAGAGGAACCTCCACCGGAGGATATTATCAGTTGGTGCTTAGGATACTGCCTTAATGAGAGAGGCAGATGGTCTTACCTGTGAATGTTCTTAAAATCATCATACCTCATTTGAAATTCACACCTTTGAAAAATTCTCCAGTAAAGTAAAACACAATCCTGAATAGTCTCATTTTCTCAAAAAAAAAAGTTTCATTTTTACATCCTCTCATCTCATATCCAAATTTTTACTGCTTATGCAAACTTTTAATTAGTTTTTTCTATGAAATATAAAACGAAACTTGGTTTCAAGGGTTTTTCCTAAAAGCCGGAAACCTGAAACTACAAAAACTAGAAAACTACATTCAGGAAAGTTTTTACTTGGTACCTTGCAAACTCTTTTTCCTCCAGTATATAATAAAAGTGGTTCCATAATCATGTAAAATTCAGGTAGAAATAGCTCAGGTAGGTAAAAATCCAAGCGGAGCCTTTGTCTCCGCCAAGTTTCTAGTCTCTTTTGTATACTTTGGTTTAATGAGTCCTTGAACGAAATTCCTTTGATTTCTTATTCCTTGACATTATGCTCATCTACAATCTACGTAAGAACCGTAGGCGTCCTTTGTAAAACGTGTTTGGTAAAAGCCTGAAATACACTTCAATATTACATCAACGGCCATTCCTTCCTCCTCGTATCTAGTTTACGGAGTATCCCGTAATTACTCCCATTCGAATTTTCGTGCATATTCCAGCTTGCACAGTTCCTACATTTCTCCAGCACTTCGCCTTTCCCCAATTTGGATACTGGGTACGTAGGATGGTGTTTACAATAGCTATGCTAATGCAACATGCCCCACTTTAATTTACTTTCAAGTTATTTTTGTACCTCTAGTCATCCGCCCTTTATATTTGGAGGGTGCTGGCATCAGCTCATTTCTCTCCATTTCCTACACTTGAGCACACTACCGTACTGGAATGTAGCCATCAAATGGCAAAAAGTAAAAGTACTTCAGAAACTTTTTCAAGAGTCCATTTTGTACTAGGAAGCATACATTCCTTTAGACTTTTTACTCTTTGTATAATTAATTTTTTTTTTGCTTAACATAATCATAATCCTTTCTTGAGGAGGGCTTTTGTCAAGTACTTAATTCCAATTTCATTAACCTTTCATCTTCCATTTGCATTAGAAAAGATCCAAAAATAGCCATAGCTTTCACTGCGTCATCACACATCACCCCCACTGCCATAATCATAGCTGGGCATAAAAGGAGTACATTTTTTTACAGGAGACACTTTTTTTATCGCTGAAAATCTAAAAGCGTATGAAGCTTAAGCGTAAAAGTAAATGTGTATAGAGTACACGCAAAGTTGAAGCTTATAAAGTTGTACTTTGGAAGGACACGACATGTCATGTTATTCAAAATGATGACGTTCACACTTTAATTTAACCTTTGCATTTTGGTTTACCGACATGGCTCATTTTGCTCCGTTCGGGGCTGTCGTCGTACTATATGTCGTAATTATACCGTAATAAGGCTGATTAACATTTTGGGAGTAGAAAACTAGCTAAATGAAAGCAAACCAGACCAAAATATTGTGTTTTACGAGTGTCATTTGTATTATTAGCATGAAAATGAGATTACACGTAGACTATTTTGGTAGTACTCACTCTCAACATGATCAACTTGAGGAAAGGAAAGGACAAACTCTAAATTTTGTATTTTGCATAAGATTTGCTTCAAGGCGGACCAAACACGGTGCATAACAGCTTAACTTAGCATAACACCGGCTTACTTGCTTTTCGTCTGTAAATCCTCCATTTTTAAATAGACCGACGAGAGACGGAGAGAGAGAGTAAAGTGTTTAAATACCATAATTTACTTAAAGACTAGGCCACCCACACTCTCTCTCTTTAAAGTTGGAAGCTTACATCCCACACGCCGTTTCCATTGTACTTGAATTTGTTAAACATCTCATTTTCCCTAGAAATAGAATGAATAGTCCCCCAGGGAGAATGTGAGTTTATACTTGCTCTTCCTTACACTTTCCAGCTTCTCTCCAGCGATGCTTGTGCATTGTTATCATTTACCATTTCTCTCCAATGTTTATATTCCAATCCAGAGTGCACATCCTCTGGAGGGAATTCTTCGACTTTATACTGTTTCTCATTTACCATATCTCCCCTTTCCCACTGGAAATAATAAACCGCATTTAGTAATTCAAGTAGATGGTACAGTTGCGCTTGTGGGGGTTCGGAATTTCCTATTCTGGACTAGCGTCCGGCGAAATATTTTGTTTAATTGTAAGTGAATTTGGCTTGGTCCACATACCAACATTCCATTACCCTTCTTCTTTCTTGGAATGCTGTATTAGATTGTTGAATTGTTCGCAGTTGGCAGTTTGTATGCAAATTATTTCATCTTAATCCCAATTTGCATAACAAAAGAGATAATTAAACCACAATTAGTACATAATGCCTTCAGACTCCTTAGGGAAGGAGAACTTATAAGAAAATGAATGTGTCGAGTCACCAAAGGAGATTAAATCTGATGGCCTATTCAGCTCAGGAGGTGTTGGAATGCTCAGCTCAGAATGAAATTCCAATCTCTTTTAAAAAGGAGCGGCAGGTGTTCCTTTAAATAATTTTTATTATTTTTCATTGACAATGACAAACATGCGAAACACTCTGACGTTATTATTTTATTCAGTGCATCTATTGGAAAAGTATGATTCATGAGGGTACAATGGCTCATTGAAAAATGTGCGAATTGAATAAATTTTTATGGCGGTATAGCGTCGTAAACAATGGAAAAGCTCAAATATCTCAAAAATATCTTCGTTATCATTTTATGCAACAATAACATCCATCAAAACATCCAATGAGAGTTACGAGCCTACATTAAAAATATTTATTGTGAATTGCATAGCGCACACCATATTTGTCCCGATGATGAGCATCAGAGCCAAAGCAGACCTCCTCCCCCAACCCATAAGAGTAGATAATGCATAACCATACCAAACCATCAAACCACCCCCTCCCTTTGCGAACATAATAACGTTGTTTTTTTCGTCAGAGGCAACAGATATCACATCGTAAAACCATAATCTCTCTAGTTTTTCCTCCAGCCATAAGCTAGCTCGTGAGCATGACATGACTTTAGCGCATTCTATTTCCATTACCACCTGACAAAAGCAGACGGAAAATAGGCATCAAATATATGATCAGAGCCATAGGTCAACTACAAAGAGGAACTAATGGATTCTGAAGAACAGGCTTAGCCTAAAGCTTCAAAGCTCCAAAGCTCTAAGGTCTAAAAGATCTCATAAATGCTATATGGCACTGTAAAGGCGCTGTCAGAAATTCAGGAATGTTCTTACTCCTTAGCAAAGTGCGAGCAAACTGCAAACAATCCAAAGTATTCTTAATCTCGCCAAACAACGTGGGATTGTTTCTGTAGTATTTCCTTCGAGATTCAATGCGGTTTGGGCTTGTCTTGCCTACGGATAGACTGACAGGCGATTATCATTAGAGCATCCTCTGCAACTTCGAATTCAGCTAGAAAGTACAAGAAGGCAAGAAGAGTTGGCTTTTCTTCTATGTTCTCATATGATCTCATGTGATACGGCGAATTTTTGTAATACCTAACAATGCCATGAAATAGATATGGCAGGGTAGGATATACTACACCCACCTTATCATATCATCCGTAAGCTACAAAAAATATTATTCAAGTTGCCAATTGCCATTATTATTTTACCCCTACTACTATTACAAAGAACTACCCCATCTTTTCCCTATTTTGTAATGTTGCATTATTAGATTGTTAGCAGAAAATTCAGAATTTTATATTGTATTGCTATCGTCTATTGCGAAGGTATGAAAGTTGAAGCTTTAGGAAAATGTGTACTGATTATGATATACCATTTGATTCGCAATAGGCCTGAATCTTCTTCTCCGTCACGAAACTGGATACCTATAGATGCATTGCGTGAATTGTGAATCAAAATCAAGATTTTCTTCTAGGCTCGAACCGCAATTTGAGCTGTGGGTTTAGATGGTACGTGTAATAATGAAAAATAATGCTATCGTTTATACTTTAGTATTTTTTCCTAGGATGTATTGCATTTTTTTCCTACCTTTGCTATTTTTCTTGCGTATCGTTAACGTATATATTGGGTAGATGAAGGTTTATTTTCATAACGCAAGATACTCTCCAATATATGCATTGTTTATGTACTTGCTTTAGCTGACTTATAGAATGAGCATTGTTGTCAGATGAAAGTTTCTGTTTCTCATGCCGATGTAACGAATAGAAACTGCGAAAATGTTTTGTAGGATGAATGGATTCAGTTAGTACTCATCTGAGAGTGGGTAGTGATTGGATTCTCGTTGCGGTTCATGGCTTCACTGAAAGTGTCCTTTGTAATTGTTAAAAAGGAGGTGAAAAAATATCCACCCTCTAGAATCCAAAGGGTTGAAATGTTGAAAGTTAATCATTTCTAGGTTATCTATATCCTGGAGGTGGTGGTTGGGTGTTATGGAATTTTAGTGTAGTTCGTGGGTCCGTGTTACGCACCTGTGATTGCAAATTGCAACTCTTCTAAAACAACGAAGATTACAACGAAGATAGATCGGAGGCATCCAAGCGCTAATGTTATGAAATTTTTCTTATGCTCCTCCATAAATAAAGTGGTCTGGACGCTGGACCAAAACCGGAAAATGTGTAGAGCCTAGTAAATCATACTTATCTTGTTGTTTTCCACTTTGATTTTTTTCTTGTTCGCGGAGAACTAGTTATTGTAATTACTTTAGTGAGATATAGGTAAAGTGGATCTGTAAAATATTTATAAAATTTTGGGTACCGCACTCTACTCATAGCCAATTACCCGATCTGTTCTGCTTTTTTGTGTAAAAGTGAGCCAAAAGTTCAGTAAATTGAGTAAGATGCTGCCAAAACCAACAATCCTTGAAGGAAATAACGTACCGTCGTCTACAGCTCCCGGTGAAATTGAGACGGGGTCTGTATCTCCTGATTCTGACGTGAACAGCACGACACCGACTACGGGACTAGGTAAAATGGGGGGAATCGATAAGATATAAAATATCCTAGAAAGTTTCTCATCTTTCCTAAATGTAAAAAGAAGCAATGACGCCAATGAGTGTAGCTTTAAAGGTTTTATGATGAGGATCACGTACACCGCAAACGAGTAACGATATGACATGACTATGAAACATCCCAATCCAAATGAATGGGACTGGAGAAGAGAAAAAAAATCCTGATCCTGAAAAATTGAAAGCTCTGTCATTTTCATTTCATATTTTTCTCTAAGAAATTAAGGTCTTGTAGGGTGAAGAATAAAACCTCAAATATAATTTGATAGGGTACACCATATCCCAATGTCCCGGATAATAAATCAAGGAGTCAGGAGTATTCTTTCCCCGCAATTTTCCCTTTCATTTGAATCTCGATGGAATCCTAGATGGGAAATGGAATGGCGTAATTTTAATTTTTCTCCTATTCATCCGCCGAATCCATAGGAAAGTAAATTGAAATGAAGTTGTCTGAAGTTGGAACTGGGTAGATTTTTTATGATGGAATGAAATTGGTTCGGGATATCGATATGCTCCAAACTCATAACCAAATCCAACCCAGTCTGTTTTTGTTCCTTCCTACTTGATCTTGATTTGGAGTATAGGATCTTTCCTTTGGTTCTAGTGGCCACTGTGTGGTTGAGATAGTCAAGGTCACTAAATGATGCTGGGAGTGATGATGGTGATCATGTCTAGTTTAATAAGAGATGAGATGATATATCTCATATTATCCACTGACTCTAGACCATTTTTTATCGTAATAGTTTTTTTCTCATGGAACCATCTACTAAAGTGTAATGACGTAGTGGGATGTTATGTACTTTTGACTTGACCAGTTCCTAAAGACCTAAAGAGCCAAACTTAAACAGATCTAGTCCATTACCCGCAGGTTGCTTTGCTTTTGGGGTGGATGCTACACTCTACCCAGTAATTATCCATGATGATAGGGTACCATAAAAAATACCAGAGTGTTTTTATACCCGATGTTTTCCATTCTGCCCATCATGATCTAATCAAAACCAGAAGAATCTCTGCAAGCCAGACTCTGAATTTTGCCAGAAAATGTGAGTTTTTTGTTAAGATTCGTGTAGCGTTTCACTTTCTGTATTGCTGCTCTGGTTGCTTCACTCACGCTTGATTAGTCAAAATAATCATGGTGAAAAAAAAATTCTGGGGGAGGAAGATCTTGTTGGTGTTGCCAAAACACCATTTTTTCATTACGCCCCATAAACCTGAAATCTGGAAGATTATAATGGACAGTGTGAAATACACTCTAGCATTTGGTACAGGTCAACTGGTCAACTGTTCAATAGTCATGTCATGTAGTAGGATGGCGCTTGAGGATTCATAATATTAAGATGGATGTGTAGGGCGAAGATTAATTTCCATTTGGATGAGTTCACTTGGTTAACTTGACCGGTTCCTATATTCCGGCCAAGATCTAATCAGACTAATCAACTGTAGCAATTGTACATTGTATTGGGTTCTTAGAGATTTTGCCAAAAGTCAATTATGCTCGAATGAGAATGTTCATGCGTAATATTTTATTAGAAATTATACACATATTTATTCTCCTCAGATGTATTGTTTCGTGTCTCGATTGATTAGATTTGGTCGAACACCTGTGATCAATTTATATTCTTTGTAAAAAAACTTAACTGGCCTGTAGGACAGATGTGTATCAGGCAGTCACTTTCTGCGTATTTTTTGGCATGCTTCGATTCAAATCGTTTTCAATGATGCTAAGACAAAAGGCCAGCTTACGTGCATGGGTGCATGCTTAGGAAATACGTTCTAATTAAGCCTTAGAGAATGTTGAGATGAATGTGTCTTGTCCTGTCGTATTAATTAAAACAGGAGGAAAATATGCGTTGTTTGTGAAGCGATCATGAAGCCCTACCTCCAAAACCCAAATCCTGACTTGGACTGGCTGCTGCTCCCAATCAATATTGATTTTCTTGCTAATTACCTATGGAATATCATTATCATTACTTGTAATTAAAAAGGCTGTTAACGTCGTTTACGCACGTGATTAAGATTAATTGAAAGTGATACAAGAAGAGAAGAAAAAATTCAAAGATCTTTTATGGTAGATTTTTTAACGTTTTCTTATTTTTTGCATTGTTCGCAGATTCAGAGCCAGAGCCTCCACCACCCGTGAGGAATGTGGGTCGACGAAAGTCAGTCTTTGCTGAGGCTTACAATCCCGAGGAAGATGAGGATGACAAGCCATCCGTAAGTCTAAATTCAGAAATGAAATATAACACTTTTAAGGCCATATGGGCACTGATTGTGTATTTAATTGTTGGGAGATGTCATGCAACGTCATCATCATCTATTCATTGGACACAATAACAATACCACAGTCTCATAAAAAACCATTTATCTTGGACAAATTAAAAAGGGAACTTTGTCTTTTGTCTCGTGTTCTAGTCTGTAAATAAACGGAGCGAAAAAAGAAACAAAATGTATGCGTCAGTCACTCTCTCATTCATTCTCGAAAGGGAAACAATGAGTAGACTTTTAGACAATCACATCACAACATACAATCACTCAATTTTCATACTTTTCATACGGTCTCCACATGCGCAACAACACCGCCATCCGCCATTAAATTCTACCATAATCTATGAAACGAATAAAACTGTTAAAAGTTATTAAAAACGTAGCTGAAAACAGATTTTGAAGTGTTACAGCGTTTAATCTAAATCAACCCTTTTAGACTACCGAATATACTCCTACCAATTCTAGGGTTGATTTAAATGTGTTAATCCTTTGCTTTCAAGAGCTTTCAAATGAACTATCACAAGCTAGGTTGTCTTATCAACAATTATTCATTCTTGACCTCATGCATTGACCGATATGGCCCAAAAGTTCATCCTCAGGGTCCCAAAAAATTAGAAATCAATCAGTTCACGCTTTCGGGATTCTTGGAGGGAACGGAGAGACAGACCGACAGACGGTCATATCAAAATCAATACTTAGCTTTGCCACTCAGCTACGTAATAAATAATAGTTATTCAAAAAACTATAAAATATTGCAAATGCACTACCAAAAAATATCCAAAGCCAGACCTATTTATATGTCAACTTTTGTGACAATAAAATTGGCTCTAGTTGTCCCCTTCATATTTTTCTTTATGACAGGCATCTAGTTTCAGGGAAATTACAATAGAAAACTATCTATATCAAATGCGTCACGTCTGAAAATATTTTTGTTTGTGCAGTTGTGTTGTGCACCCTAAAGAAAAAAAATATGCGATATGATTACAATTCTTTACTTTTATGGGAGAGTGTACCGTGCACCCAACATCCAACTCCAAACTCCCAACTCAACTACAAAATGCAATGGGCGGAACGCCATGTCCATGTGTCATTAAAAGACACTGTAACAGTTGGTCTTTTAGACTTAGGTCAATGTTTCCATTTTGTTTAAAAAAAATCTGTCAACAAGAAAGAGACCAAGAACAACTTTGGCTGGGCTGTCAAGTAAAAAAATGAGATTGGTTTTGAGCTTTTGGCTCTAAATGCAGGGGCGTTTACGCTCCTTTGTAAATTTCAAGTTTCTTTTTAGCACCCGTCACATCCATCGAATACATTGTTCTTCTCAATCTACCACCGGCAATTCATAAAGGATATTAATGAATGAAGCAAATGAGTGATTATCATAGTGAAACAAGACAATTGAGATGTAACAGGATTGAAGCCTAGATCGTAAATCATTTAAAAAATGAAAATCGTAAGTAAAATGTCTTCTCGGAATTTGCATTTGAGCTTGAGTCTTCCTCCTGAATGAACTAGAGTAAAGGAATTTGATCAATTTTTTTATTTCCTACGAAAAGGAAATAGAATGTAGAAAATTGAAAAGCATTTCCTTTTGTGTACAATTCCAAAAAACAATTTGCTGGATTGAGCTTCTCAAATGGAATTTGTCTTTTCATCTCCTCCTTTGAAGATTTTTGTTTAGTCGAATATCAAATATCAATAGTGTTGGCATTTTTTTTCAAAGATTCTTTCACTTACGTTATTTGTAAGGTTAAGCGTTAATATATTCCGAGTGGCATATTCAATCTAAAAAATGTACATGCATGAATAACTGATTACTTAACAGCAACAGGGAGAACATGTCGTAGCCAAGAAAAATAGACGAAGGAAAACACAAAAAAAAATGAGAAATTGATTCAATGCGACAGGGATTATTAATAAGACACGCTTTTCTATCGTTTGCGATCCCCTTCACCCTCTCCAGTTACCAGATCCGAGATCCGATTCCCATTCTTTTAGAGACATTCTTTTGGATCATGTGAAAATGGAAAAATTCAATTTGATTCGGAATATTTTTTTTTTGTGTTTTGTCAAGCAATCTGCTTATAACCTTTCCTTCTCGTAGTGAGCCTCGATGGAGAAAATGCGAATATGATTTTCATCCTCTGTTGTTGTTTTATCCTTGGATTGGATTGAATTGGAGTGAAAAAGAGTGAATGAAGAATGGTGTTGCATTGTTGTCGTTAGAGCTCAGATTACGATCGTCTAGTGAAGGAGATGGTATTTTTGGAGGAAGTACATGGAATATTTATACATTATCGATTCAGATTCATCATTCGTTAATCCTTTTTACTTTCCAGAAATCATGGAAAGCAGAAGATTGTTCAGACAGTATGCATTTATGTAATCTGCGCAAATTACTAAAAATCTATAGGGAATTTATGTAATCTCTTAAGTTTAATGTTTTCATTAAATTTAGAGTGCATCAGGTTATAAAACAAGGGCATCATTAGATTGTTCCGCTCGGTAGCCAATCGCAATTTCATAACTCACCGAAGCCAATTCAATCTAATGAAAAAGATGTAGTTAGGATTTAGGATGCATCGTTATTCTACATGAAGGACTTTACAAAAGGAATATATTTTTGCAGAATTGGCTTCCTGGAAAATTCCATAGTGGGATTTGTGCTCCCACCGCGGGTTAAAACTGAAGATGAGTTACCTTCTCATGAATGAGTGGATAGGGGTCCAATTAACTACTCATTTTCATTACACTCTGCCTAGCTTGGCTGGTCGTGGCGTACCTGGCTGTACCCACAGCTCTAAAATAACGCTTTCATGGGAAACGATATGAAGAGAAAGAGTAAGCCTTTGGCTTTAGCGAATTTACTATGGAACATGACTCCATCCTCCAACTCCAGGATGAAAATGAGTCAAGAAGTGAAATTCATGTGGTGGAATGTACGGATCACTAGAAAGGATACAAAGCACTTGCTCTGATTCCAGGAAAACAATAAAAGCTTCACCTTGAGTTGGGCTTACTGTAAGTATCAGATAGACCACATCACCTAAGGTGGATAAATATAAACTGTGGAATGCCGTGGAAGTGGAAGGATTCACGAGTACTGTAGAGTCTGTAGAGTCGTAGATAATGAATCTACATATTTTCAATTGTAACTGGAGAAATTAAATTGCCAACTTTCCCATACACAAAACCTTTTGTTCCCGCTTCCAGGCTAATTTCCCTTTAAGAGCTTGTTCAAACTCATAAAATCAAAGAGGATATTACACTCTCCTGGAACTGACTAGATGAGACTGTAGGCTGATAGCGAATCCAGGAATTGGAATCATTTGCAAAAATTGCTTATTATGACTATGAGTGTTCTCTTGTTCCCACGAACTCTTTTAATGCAAGATGAGTCATTCATTGTATCCGACATCTGAGCACTATGGCCCTTATTACTTCCAGTTTGAATAATACATTCCTGGAAAAAATATCCGGCCTGAGCTTCTAAATAAAAATGACCATTTCCAATTTCTCAAGCTTCCCCATTCTAAGCAATCTACAAAAGCGATCTTGATCTTGTTCCAGTGACGTCAAGGCTGGGTTGAATTATGCATCTTGGAAATGTTAATGTTCTCCTTCCATAAAAAATTAGTATGGGTGTATGAACAGAAACCCACACGCCATGTAATTTCAAAATGTAGTTTCTGTTGTAATTGTTCCTTCTGCACTAAATTGTAAAAAATCCTTGCATTCAATTCCAGCTCATTCTGTTTTATTAACTTTATGGGTAAAAGTGGAAATGATCATGAGACCACAGCACCACCAAGACCACGGCCCTAAAGCATATTGTAAATTTTGCCTTGAGCAAAAGCCACGTTCCAACAGAGTTCTGTTAGCTCGACATAAATTATGGAACAAGGTAAAGAAAGAAGGAACCCTAGTAAATTATTCATTCACAGACGAAAGCCCAAAACCGCATAAATATGGAGCCATGTATGTATGTAGGTGGCCATGGAGCTTCGTGGCTTTAGAGTATTTACTTGGAATCGCTGTTACTCTCTGAATAACTTTGTAACATTAGACTAAGCTCAATCTTGATTACATCTTGGAAACATTTCGAAACTCTAATTTTTTTAGAAGCCACGAGAGCAAATATTGGATTTGGATTGCGTTATCTAAGCTGAATCAATCAATATCTCCAGGATTCCATGAAAAAATGTAGATCACGTGTAATGCCATAAGCCAATTTGCGACAGAGGGCAAAACACGAGCTTGAAGTTTATCCTGTTTACTTCCAACTTCCAGCTCCTACACATTTTTTTGATTTTTTTTTCTGTTACGGAATCTGTAGCTATTGTATACTTTTTTTTTGCTAATTAGCCTCAACTTCTAATTAATTCGGGATCATGAACACAAAAAAGGAATGAGTGAGCGCTTTAGCATTTACGTTTGATTAAGCTCTCTCTCACCGACTGAACCGTAAAAAGTAAAAACACTAGAGCATATTTTTTTACCTCCTTTAATCTTGGCAAATACTCCATTAGTGAAGATTTATACGGTCATAATAATTTGATGGGATTACATCATATGATCTTAACTAAGCAATAGGTCTGAAAGAGTGTTTCAATTTATGAGTTGGCTCAAGTGGAGCGTATGAACGGATCAAGTGAGACGCAATTTTTTCCTTTTGATCTTCATCATGATCGTCATCTAAGCTTTAGTTGTGTTTGAACTATGGAAAGATTTTCTGGAATATGAGTTATTCATCTAGCCTCCAATATGAAATTTTCCTCCATACATACTCCAACCCTTAAGCCTTGTTGAAATTCTAGGAAAATCTGCTTAAGCTATATACATTTTGTATTTCCTCAAGAGAATTATTTCTCGAGAGGAGAAAACTAGGGAGGAAA
Organism: Lepidocyrtinus dapeste; assembly: GCA_036850885.1. NCBI lineage: Eukaryota > Metazoa > Arthropoda > Collembola > Entomobryomorpha > Entomobryidae > Lepidocyrtinus > Lepidocyrtinus dapeste. The sequence goes on from JAANSQ010000070.1 coordinate 25,499, forward strand.
ATGGAGGAAATAAATACATGTATTGAATGGTTGAATCATGTTCATGTCAACATTTTACGATGATGATATCGTTAAAATATTTTTTTTAGGTTAGCTCATGTCACATTTTCCCGTTAGATACATGCCTCTCCCAATCAAAACTAGAACACCCGGTTTTCCTAATCTTTAATCTCGTTTCATTCACTAAATCCCATCAAAATTTTACAACGCAGTTGCCTCCCTTTGTTGCAATTAGCATTTGAAATAATTTTCTCTAGATAGTATCAATTATGTCTAACATTTGTTTTTTTTTATTACCAGGTGGTCCATCCGAAATCAGATAGTCAACGATCAAGACTCGCTGAAGCTGTAAAACATATCCTACTCTTCCGTTCACTCGATGCGGTAAGTGTACCTACTCAAACCTGTATAATACCTCCTGTACCTCCATATTCCAATAGGAATCGTGGCAGGGGGTGAAATCAAAATTCGCAATAGATTTGATACCATCTCTTACGTTTATAGTCTAAGATTTTTGTCAACATTTTAATTCAATCTGTTCACGACATGGGTTCAACTCAATAAGATTATTTAAGGATTATTTTTTATTAGGTGAACCTTAACCAATTTATACCGAGAATCTCAAGAAGTTCAAAATTTTATCTGATTCTTCGCAAATTTTTTCAATCTACTTTACTCGAAATACCGTAAAACGAGTAAACCTCACTAGATGCTCTGAGTTTGAAGGAAAAAATCTGGTTTAAGTTTACAAGTTTATAGATCTGCTTAAAATTCTCCATCCGTGATCGCATGTGTACGTCACTTAACATATCCCAGTTTGAATATTTGAACGTTACCAGAACCAGAAGAGGGTTTACGTAGGTGGGGAAAATTCTGTAGGAATAGGAATTACCCTAAAAAGTTTGAGCTCGAGGAGTCTAGAAAGAATTAAGATTTACATTTGTACATACAACGAGCTTATATGTATCTATTAAATTGGGATTTTACACTTGATTCTATATCCTATGGAGGGGATCTGCATAACATGAGTGAGAAAATGAGCTTTTTTGAAGCTTTGACATGTAAACTTGCCTTCTAGAGCCATATAGGACAGACAGTATCAAGTCCGTGTACGGTTTAATTGGCTCATCACCAATCCAAATATGGAATAGAATGACCTTTAAAATTCTTATAGTTTCTTTAGGCATAAATTGCTTAGCTTGTGCCGCCATCGCCAAGTCAAGCCAAGACATGCTGATTCACTGATTGTGATTGCATGAAAAGTATTGCTATTGCTTTGTGAAAAAAAACTTAGAAAACAAAGTAAATTCGAGGAAAGAAAAGAGAACAGATATGGATGGGATGAATGAAATCAACATAACTTCTCGTATCTTCTTTACGGTTGAACGCCAGCCAAATCTGAACCTTGAACTAAAAAGCTCCATGAGAGTTTCGCAAAATGCCCATACTTGCGCCAAAATGCCTAAATAATATCTGTATACCTACCTGTGAAGAAATATGGAGTAGTTCTAACAGGAAAATGGAAAATAAAAAAAATTTCTTGGCAGTTCACTCCCTTTTTAAACTGCAGTTTAGCTTTGTGTTTTGTGTTGTTGCTCCAGAAAATTAAAGACTTTTGATACTGAAAATTGTTAACTTTCAAATTGTTTCGTCCTTTGGTTTGGAGTCACAGCCAAAATTCAATTTTCCTTTCAGATCATTGATGATGTTACAAACTTTTATTCTCTTTTGGGAGGGTGTGAATCCGACAATGTGACATTTCGACCTTAAAACCTGGTCCAGAGAAAGGACAAAGAATGAGATAAGCCTAGAAGACACGAGTCGCAATGCTTCCTTGCCAAGTAATAACGAAGCTGATTGAGATTATTATTTTGGACCTGGTTAAGCCTACCCATCCTACCATCGCACCATATTACCCCTCCATAATCCCTCCTACCCACAATAGGAGAAAAGATAAAAAGAGAGGGATTTTTCTCGTCGTTTTTGTTCGTTCCGTAGAGGAAAATAAATTGACAGGAGGAGAGTACAGTTTAAATCTTTTTTTCCTTTGGACAGGATACAAAAAAGAAATATGATGATGATGTTGATGATGATGATGGAGGCCTTGTTCTCCAAGATGAATAATGTTCAGTTCATTTGGCATCATCATCATCCTTACTCATTCTCATGCTGGGCACGCACTAACCAATCACTCAAAAAGATACCTAACACGTCGAAACTGTCGTAGAGATATTGCCACATATTTTATTTGATGGAAGCTGACCTAACACGATACACTTTTTCTACGTACTTTATGGTTTTCCAGAACTCTGGTTTATTCTCTAGGGAATATTATGTACGCCCTCCATGGAGGTAATAATAGTTCCCAATTTATCATTTTATTTTCGTGCCATTGGTCTGCTATTGCCTAACTCGATTCCTATCATTAGGAACAGAGCCTTTCCTGAAAAACTTTTACAGTTTTCCGATACCCTGTCATTTCCCTTCTGGAGGAAAGGATTGTCTTGTCTGTTGTAAATCTGGAGACTGTTTGTAATTCTTTACATGAAATGTGATGGGAGGGAGCACGCGACATTTTCACATTTTAAGCTTCTACTGTAGTTACGTATGGTCTTGTGAAATGAACCGGAAATGACTGAAATCTTACTTGTGTAGAATGCTAATTCTGGAGCAACAAGCAGTTTCACTTAAGAGACTTAAGTGCAGCAGCGTCCAAGCGGAACTTGGCACTTTCTTGGCAATGAATCTGTAAAAGTTTTCTGGAGGAAGGAGCAAAGGCTAATCCTTTTTCACGGAGACAACACCAGGTCTAAAAAGTTTATCCAGTGTAACAGCTCCAGGCCAGGCCAAACAACGTTCTTATTCTGAGACATGTATGCATTGTGTTGTTGCCTTAAATAAAGATATTGAAAATCTTGGTGAGGAAAAGCCTCTTGTCGTGACAAGCTTAAGACAAACACTCGCTATATTGCATCTGGACCTGAATCCTGAATCTCACTCTGGATTTACCTCTGATCTGATGCTATTTTTGTCTCAAGACGATAATATATATGGAGAAATCCTGTAGCCTAGTAAAATAGGTCATGCATGCCACCAGCTTTCCGATTTCATTAGTCTCGGATCAGTAAACCTGCTCTCTTTATTCCTGGAAAGCATATTAACATCGCATTAGTCTATCCCATACAGTTGGTTATTGGTCTCCTGGAGAAGCCAAGTCAAGTCAAAGCCCCAGAGACTTTTCAGTAGACTCATCCAAAATGAAATATTACGTTTATTCAAAAAAAACTACAAGAAGGGAAATAAATAACTTACTAGGCTTTCCTCCTGCCGACATCATCACATCATCATCAACTACCATTCCCTCCTAGTTTCCATGATGGAACTCTAGTCAACCCAATCAAAACCAAATCAACTTGTGAGCTTAACTGGAGCCTACACATATGCCCGTACACAACCTACCTTTCCCCTTTTCATATTTTTTGGGGGAAATTACAAAAATAAGAACTTTTTATCCTGAAAGGAAATAAGAAGCTTTTCCCTCCGTAATAATAATATCGCTATGGATGGAGGGATAGATGGAAGAACAGGAGAAAATGGAATTATAACTGTATTATTACCACTAGCCAACTGAGTAAAAGCTGCAGAACCACCTCAGAAACCGCTACCTTCATCATAATTGTCTCTAAAACATTTTTGCTATTTTACCTTTTACCTTCCTCCTCATCATCGTACAAAATGTAAGCAATGGAGTATACACAAGTTTGCTGGTGCCTTTTACTCCAATACTCCAACCATTCTTTTCTGTTCATAAAGCATCCCTACCGTAGCATACGTATTCCCTCCAAGTACGACTATAGGTTTCTTCCCATATCGATTTTTTCCTCCCTTCGTTACTAAACTCTACCTTGCCGTTGTTACATGGCCAGAGTGAGACGTGAGCAGGCTTTCCTCCAGTGCTTTGTACTTTCCAACAGCTTTCCAGCACCATAGCCGCTAGTTCCAATAGAGGATGTAACACTTCAAGCCTAGTTTTCCCTGCACGACCATACTCACCGGATTATTTCTACCTAGTTGCATATCTCTTTCTCGAATAGATCAAAACTTTTTTCAAATAAAAAAGCTTAAATTTTTCACAAACATTTGGAGTACATCTTGAGATGTAAGATAAGACGAGTTTTTTCCTTGGAGAAACATCCCTCCTTTAAATATTTTATGGGGAAATGACAAATACGTTTTATCCTAGATGTAAGTTCCGCCGGAGATGGTTATTTTATTTGACCAGTTTCCGGGGAATGCATTAAACTTCAAAGACTTTCTCTTTTGTTAGACTTGTCATGTTGTTAGTTTTCTCTGGATATTATTTTTTCACTTTCTTCCCATTTCTATTTTGAATAAACAGTTTGTCTAGAGCCTTTCCCAGAAGAAAATTTCCTGTCGATTTGATAAGAGTACGCATTTTCCCCCGTTTGAATCCTTGAGAATTTGAGAAACTCAAAGTCCTTTTATCTGACTGGACTTTCAGCTTAATCGAATATTTACAAAGAGTTTAAGCTTAAGGCTACATTTTCGAGTTTCCTTTTGAATAAACTGCAGCCTTCATAGAACTTCCTTTTTTTTCTGGGTAACTTCATCATAAAAAGTGTATTCCTCCTAGATTCTGTTCGATTCGTGTTCGATAAACAAGCCAATTATTTGCAGTTTGTTATCCATAAGTAAATTGCAAATTGAAGAGAAAGTTTCCCTTCCTGTAGGCTCTAGCTGAGGGAAAAGCTTGTGTTTTATTTCCCAATTTTGTTTTTCCGCTTAGTGAAAAAGGGTTTTAATTGAGTGCTTCAGTCCACTCCACTCTGTAGCTCAGTTAGGCTGAGTTCTGCGTTGAAAAATAAAATGTGGATGCTTTTCTAGAGTTGACGAGATGAGAAGTATTTTTTATGAAGTAGCCTAGATGGATGCTTGTATGACAAAATATCCAATTTTCCCCATTTTTCCTAGTTTACGCGGATGGAGAAGAGCTTCATTAGTATGGCACTGGTAGACTTGTTGATTACTTATGTCCTCACGAAGTGCAAGCCAAACTAGTGTCGTACTAGAGTGCCCCCCTTGCCGGGGGCATAATCGACCTATAGAGAAAATGAGGATGAAAGACTCGTGGAGAATGTTAAATGCAGAAGAGATGGATATTTTTTTGTTGACTTTTTTCTTTTTTATGAAGCACGAATCGAAATTGCCAAATCATAAAGGACTTCTTAGAGGTTTTTCTCGATTTACTCATTTTCTAACGTTTTCATAACTTTTCTTTGGAGAGGCTTCATGGCGTGGGGTTAAAGGCCTATAGAATGGTGGTCTGGTCTATTTTGGCGCATAAAAAAATACAATCAGGATAAGTGCCAAAAATCTCCAGGAGAAACTTTTTTATTGCTTTTTATGGAGAAAGAAGTAGTTTCTTTACCTTTGTCTTGTTTACTTTTTGTCTTATGCTTGGAGCTGTGCCCTCTTGAAGGGAGTGTATGGGAAAGAATGGAAGTCGATGACAACTACAGTCCAAAGCTCCAAAGATGCTTTTTTGTAAGGTACAAGACAGGAAAACAGCTACGAGCCAAGAGTATTTCATAGAATTGCTTACTAAACAAATACCAAATGAGAAGACTAAAAGAGCAACATGGAAACACGGAAAGGGAGAGACATTATACCTAACTGCCTCTCAAAATAAATAAAAGAAATGAGAGAACATGATTTTTTGTTTTCTCCAGAGATTCTACGTATTTTTCAAAAAGGTTCTTTAGTGGAAGTATATTTTTGCCATGTTTACTCTCGCCAAGCTGGAAGTTGCCACTAGGGAATTCCAATGGTAATCAATAATCGAGATCAATTACTAACGAGAATTTGGAACAATGTATTATTTTCAATGGTCTCTATCTTACTTTATCAATTAAGAAATTGAAAGTGTAACGAATTTATCTAAAAATGACTAATGACACAAGTTGATCTTTTGAGTACTTTCCGTAGACTCTTTCAATTAAAAACTTTTCCCCTAGTCTTTTCTTCCTCAACAAGTTTTAAGGATTCACTCTATCAATTAGGGAAATGGAAAGTTTCGCAAGAGCTCCTTCTCGGAATGATATCTTTTTAGGATGAAAGTCACGGTTCGTGTTCTGACAATGCGATAAAAAAATTTGATCTGTTTTAGATTGAAAAGTAAAACTTTTTTTTTGAAGGATCATCATGTTACACTAATTGAAAGAGAGAGAAGAAAACGAAAAAAGTTGAAGAAAATACATTTGATAAGATGGCATTTGTACAAGTACTAAAATATATGGGAAGGAGAAAGAATTAGCATATAAAAAGGCAATTCCAGGAAAAGAGAAAATGGAATAAAACGGGAAAGGAAAAGAGTATTCTTAGGCCAAACTTTAGTTGTCCAGTTCTGGAGGATTTGCCAAAGCAATTGGCTAAATAGAGAGAGCACTGAACGTTACATACCTTTTAAAATATAATAGAGACCAAATTATAAATAAGTTAATTAATTTAGACAACAATTGACTTTGTAAAATATTGCAAATACAAATAAAAGCGAGTGAAAACGACAAACTATATTTTTATGGGTGGGACGTCGAAACCCAAAATAGTTAAGTTTACGGCAATTCATTAATCATATAGGTGATTAACTTTCGACAGCGAAGATATTGAATTAAAATTGACTGATGAGTGAAGTAAACTGTTTTGTAGTTTAATTTCGGACTTTTTTTTTATAAAACCAAATCGAATCAAATTATTCTGAATTGCTTGGGGTGAAATGATGAAAATAATAAAAGACATTTTTACTTTCTCTTTGGCTGTGAAAAAGAGTGAAAGTCATAGGTGGTTCCTGTACTCTGTCATTGTATTCTATGTGAAAGTGATATGAAGGAAACCTGTTGTCAAAGCTTGTCTCGTTCCTTACACATTCCCTCTTTCTCTATTTTAACGGAACGAGCGTATTTATACCAAAAGCATAGACACTTGGACAATCTACATGAATACTCTCTAGTTTTTTTTTCCTTTCGGTGAGTTGAACACTAGGCGTCAGAAAACATGCTTCACTCTTTCGTTTTTTGTCCTCGTCCAAAAGGATCTTTCTCCAGAGATTCGTTTGATAAAAACTCTTACTTTTGCTAGTTGCAAAAAGCCCAAAAATGGTTGGTACTTGGTAGTTTGTACTAGGGTCTAGGTAAAATATTCTGTTTTCCAGTTCCAATATCTACTAAAGGAGGCATTCAGCTTGATGTAACATTTCCTCCAGGGAAATACAAGTTGGAAGGAGTTTTGGAGTTTCATGAAAGTAGTTTGGGCCACCAGTGCCTACTCGACAATAAACGATCCTCACCGAATCTCAGCTCGCCCATTCTTCCAAGCTTGTTTATTTTTGGAAGAGAAAATTATTATGAAAAATGAGACCCGGAAAAAGTATTCAAACTTTACCTTTCCGTATACTAAAGTAACGGTAAAATATTCAAATTTTGTTTTTCCTTCAAGACCCAAAGCGAAAGGAGAGTACTTAAGATGAGTCTAATCTCATTCTGAGAAAACAAGATGAGGACTTTTGAAAAGTTTTGACAAAAATTCTTTGGGAAGACGAGGAAAGTCTCTTGGTTTTATTAGATCGATAAGGAAAGGAAGACAAAGGAAAAGGAAACAGCTTTCTCTGACCGCATCAAGTTTTTTTCGGAAGAATATTTTTTTTAGAAAGTACCTTAGTTTCTTTTTCTCTAGCAGATGCATTAAATGACCTCTTTTCGTTTATGCTAGTAGCGGAGGAGCTTCATCTCTGTACATATTTGGGGAGTGGGTTTGCGCTAGGCAAAGGAAAACAGTTAGTGTCTGGACAGGTGCTTCGACCAAAATTTAAGGGAATGTTAAAAGCCCTCTTAAGAGATGCTCCAGATTAGATTTGATAAGAGAAGGATGATGCCAAATGTTTTCAATGGTCTAGTCACTCTTGTTGTTAGAAAGATCCAGATTCGGATTGAATTGATACTTAAACTGAGAGAGTAGAGTGTTTTGTACTTGTATCTGATGGCTTTCCAGGAGCTGGAAACGTTCTAGGAAATGAAATTAGAGAATGTAGGAATGAAGTGGGAGGGAAATGGCTGCACTTGTCCTAAAAATAAAATATTGGATGAAACGAAATAATGAAAGTGTAGAAAGTACCTACAGGAGATGACCAGATGGGAGGAAATGACCCATTTCAAGTTTATTTGCCAATATAACCCACTTGTGAAGCGTAAGCGTGGGAAAGTGTGACACTTTATTTGTAAATGAATGTGACTAAGTTCCAGACTGGAGTGGAGAGATGGTATCATGAAATGAATTCTGAAAATGACATGTGTCATGTCCCTAAAATAATCTGGAATTGATTTTATTTTCTCTAGGAACAAATGCAAGAGGTAATTGATGCCATGTTTGAGAAAAGAGTGTCTAAAGGGGATTATGTAATCAAGCAAGGAGACGATGGCGACAACTTCTACGTGATTGAGTCGTAAGTGCTAATTAAAGAACCTATGTAATCGCTTTGGTTTAAAATATACAATTACTTCGTGACCCTTACTTACCATAATGGTCATACTTTTTGCACAGTGGGAAATACAAGGTGTACGTGCAAATGGATGGTGATCGCAGCGAGCCGAAACATGTGGGTGGTTATGACAACGCTGGAAGTTTCGGAGAGCTCGCCCTCATGTACAATATGCCACGTGCAGCTACGGTAATAGCAGACTCGGATGGTAGTTTGTGGGCCATGGATAGACAAACTTTCCGCAGAATTGTTCTCAAGAACGCTTACAAGAAACGACAGATGTATGAGACTCTCATTGAGTCAGTTCCCATGCTGAAAACGCTCGAGGTAAGAAATCACATGGAGTAATTCATCTCCAAAAAGAGTCATCATTATGACCATGGTAATTTACTGGAGAACAGCAGATGGAATAAATATAGTGACAGGGCGTACGAAATTATTAAATAGTACCAAACTTGGGAGAAGTCCATAAAAAATACCTGTGCTGTTTAGGGATGAAAAGCCTAGAGTTTACTTTGTCATTTGAAGAGGATAATGATGATGGCGTGGGAAGTTAAATATTATGAAAGATATCAATTTATGTTTGTGTTGTAGAATTACGAGCGAATGAATCTAGCGGATGCTTTAGTACCCCGAGTGTACACTAACGGGGAGACAATCATCAAGCAAGGGGATGCCGCCGACGGTATGTATTTTGTTGAAGATGGGAACACTCGCGTTGTCAAGATCGATGGGAATGGAGAAGAGAAGGAGGTACGCAAATGGAATTATAAGCTAAAATTGAATTTTTGGAGAGTGAATTAACTCAGGAAGTAGCTTATTACACGCGCCTGGAAATGAGAATGGGGGAACTACACATTTACTATCTTTGTTTCAGATTAACCGTACTGGAAAAGGAGGATACTTTGGAGAACTTGCTTTGCTTACGAAGAAACCAAGAGCGGCAACTGTGTTGGCCGCTGGGAATGTTAAATTAGCATGTAAGTCAAAGTCAAAGAGAAAGTTTTATTCGTGTGAATTGATATAAATGTTGGAAGATTCAATTACCTTTTTTCCGGGGTTTACAGTTTTGGATGTGGATGCTTTCGAAAGGCTACTAGGCCCTTGCATGGAGATTATGAAGAGGAACGCGGTAGACTACGAGCAGCAACTGATCCGCATCTTTGGATCCAAGACCAACATCACAGACATCCGGTAAAGATATTCCATCTGGACGGTACTGATTCAACAGAAAAAAGAACATATAAAAACATTTTTTATAGTCCCCGTCCGCCAATTTTTAAGAAAAGATGAAATGTAAAAAAGAAAGTATTCCACATACCTATAAATTGATGAGAACAAATGTCATCCACAAATATTTAAACAGTTCGATTCACCCCTCATAATACAATTTTCATTTTAAAGACGAGCGTGTAGAAAAATGTTGAATTCTTAAGAAAATACAATGATCCATTCAAAAATGTTGTCTGACTGACTGAGACAAGAAGACAAAACACACTTCAAAAAATAATTCATTAAAAGATACAACTACAATTTTTTGGAAGAGTTTAGCGTGAAATTGTCTACGAAAATTTGAGTATTCAGAGAAACCAGGAAAGTACGCCAGGATCAAAGAAAACCTCAGAAAAAAAAACATTTTCTAAAAGAAAAAAATCACTTGATGACGTTATGGGGAAATGTAGTCTTTAGGTTGCATTTTGCATTGTGTATTAGTCGTTGTCAATGTAACGTGGATTATGTGAATTTTAAGATATTTAACAAACAAAATTAATTTAAATGCGAGTTTGAAGGAAGAGAGAAGGATCGTTTGTAATGCATTTTTTTTGGCTAAGATAACACAAAATAAGACAGAAAAGTATAAGAGCTGTAAAACAGGAGACAAACATTGAAATTCTACAGGATTGAGAGTATAAAAACAATGAAGCTTTAGAGAGAATGAACAGTTAGAAGAGTAATTAAATATCAAAGAAATACCAGGCTTCAATAGTTATCAGAGCTAAGTAGAGATTGGCTATGTAGGAGCTAAGCGGTTTGATAATCGGTGAAAGGTTTAAAGTTTATAACTGATTTGATGAACGGTTTAGCCCTGTAGCTACATACAATTGATTGAATGGTTCGTGATGATTTGAAGAAACGTAGAAGAATGTTTGGAGTGTGTACATTTTGAATGACTGATTTCGTACCAAAATGGGTTTGACAAGTTGATGAATGGATTGGATTTTATAAGTGTAAAATAATTATCAATATCTATCAAAAGAATTCCGGTACGTGGCTATTGACAAGTATATGTAAAATTTGATTGATTTTTATGCCCAAGTAGTTTTTCAACTGTAATCGATACGTACGTTAATGAGGGTATTCAGGATTTATTTTATCTGAGAAAAATAGCTTTAGTCGTGATATTTTTCCCGGTTAAATACCTTCAGCTTGAATACCACCAATTGATGTCTGATTTTATACCTGGCAAAAAAAAAATTAAGTTCTGTTTGCAATTCAAAATTCAATTATAAATAAACATCTTAAGAAAAATAGACAGAAGTCGATATGCTTGTAAAACAACTAAAACTGTGAGTGTAAATCCTGAGCTTTTAAACTTATTTTCTCCATCCCCTCGTATTTAATAAAATTTTAAGAGACAGATTAAAACTATAAATTGTATAATGTTGACGTATTTAATTATTGGTGATTTTGTTTTTGAGTTTCATCTTGATTGACTTCTTGAAAACAAAGGGTATAAACGGTGCATAAAAATCAAATGAAACAGTAGTCGGGAAAAAATGTTTGTTAAATACGTAGACTAATAAAATATAGGGCGAAATTAATTTATATTATTATTTTCCTTTATAGGTGAATAACATGCCGTAGTAAGATAGATTTCTTGTAAACTAACCCAAACTTAACCTTTTCTGGCAAAAGGTTTTTCAACATCTTCCGTTAATGTAGCAATAGACTAACAACGAATAAGCAAAATCTTGAGTTTGGTTCAGTTTGTTGAGAACAAGGAAACTTGAAGTAGTATTTATCGGTGAAAAATCTTTAATTAATTATTAATCTTTTAGTCTGATTAAGTAATTATGTCCGAGCTGGTCTTGGAATAACTGTATTGCAATGTCGTAGATTTTTCGTTGCTATTTTTGAGTAAAAAAGAAAATATTATAATCCTTTCCTTTTCAAACAATCGGAAAACATTAGCCCATTTTTATCCTCATCCTGTGTAACATTGTAGAAAAGAGATAATTACGCGCGGCGGTTTTCATTTTCGTCGCCAATCACGCGCCGCCTACCCAATAGCCCAACTTACAGCACCAAAATTTTCTTCGAAATGTAAAGCCAAGCCAGATACAAACATGTAAAGCGATAATGTGTCACGTGTGGTGTTTTTGGCGCTGATTTTAAATTTTTGAAAGTCCACTTTTGTCCCATCGATTAGAATACATTCATCCAATTATTTTTTAAATGGTCATAAACATAGTTTACGTGACCGACCAGTTAAATAATTTTGTGACACATATCGTATGTGAAATTCCCTTAGGAGTAATTACGAGGAGGAAACTTGATAACATTAACCTGACCTCCTGTACTCTTCCACCCGGAGGATTTCTTTATTTAGTTATCATCATTATCTTGATGATGGGTTGTTGTTGACTGTGTACTATCTGTTAATTAATATATTAAGATATTCCTTGTCAATTAAGATACCATATTGAATTTTTTCTGGATAATATATTGTCTAATGATAAGAATGATGACAATTATTAATTTCAAAGAAATTCTGAGAGAAAAGATTAAGGGTTTACGAACATGCAATTTTTGAATGCGTTTTTACTAACAAAGACGGAACTATATCATGGATGGTTTATTGTGAAGAAAAAATTTAAACAACTGTAGTATAAAACTGAAGTATAATTAAACACTAATCTTTCTTTACTTTAATAAAATATAAATCTATAGGGTTGTAGGTAGCTATAGCGTGTGTGTACCTTGCCCCTAAATTTCCGGTAAATGTTTGATTAAATAATAAGATACTGTATTTAGCATAAAATATAAAACATTTTAGGTATTACTGCTATTTATTAGAATTTTATTTGAAAAATAAATGCTTAATGTGAAGGAAAGCGATACGAAAGTTTAGTACTGAAATAACTCCGCACAATCTGCGAAATCTGATTTCATTGTCTATATTCTAATAACTGCCGCATTCAATTTCACCGGAACTGGTTGAAAAACTTATTTCAGGAGCCTTCCAATTTGTGCTCGGAATATTGGCTAAAATTCTACTGCATTTCAATTGGTAAGGCCTTCTTAGGAGTAAATTACTTATCCCGGAGAAATCATGTTCGACGAACGTTTCCCTGAGATCCTCAGACGAGAAATGAATACCTTCCAATGGTAAACAAGGTAAGGTTGCTAAGCAAACAAACGACAATTTTTAATAATTTTAAATTACAATTGCTTTTATTAACACTTTCATACATCCAAAAACTCATTTTCATCCAATCCATACAAATTTTGGAATATTGGACAGTTATACCTAATTAGCAATACATAGATGCGAATCACTCCTTGACCTGATGTCATGTAAAATGCCAGCCGGCCGCATTAATAGAATTTTCTTGGTAATATAAATTATGCCAATGCCAAGTATGATTTAGCTAGAATTTTTATCTTTTCTTGACTGAAACGAATTATTTTATGCCAGTACATTGTAAAACTCCTGGGCAAAAGCAAGCTAAAACAAAGGTATGGTTTCAATAAAACAAGGCGTATATAATACTAAAAATAATATTAGAACATCCTTAATATCAAACTTCTCGGAATTTCCCATTGTTATATAATTCTTAGCACACCCAGATCCAACTCCACAATTTAAACGTTAATTAATGGACTTTGCTGAATATTTTTTTTGTGATTCTCCTCTATATTTTGCGTTGACATTTTTTGTTTAAAATGCATCAAGCGTATTTATTATTTGCGACACTTTTTACACCGAATATTATTGCATTTCCAGCACCTCGGCCCCGACCATGGCATTCTCTCAAGCGTAATTGCAATTAGACAATCTACGACCTTTAGAAGTCGTAGAAACACATACTTCAAATTAGTTTCGAAAGCCTCAACTAAAATAGCTTCTAATACCACCCAAATCATTCTATTTATTAATCTTGAATCAGAAATACCAAAGGAAAGTTTTCATTGCTTATTTTGTCCTTATATGATCTTAATTATTTTTTTTGCTTGTGATTTTGGTTTAATAGAATTAACTGGTGAGGCTTACGTGACTAATATGAAGGTCATTAATTAATTTAATCAATACTTAAATACAAAAACGAATTAAATAAATCGGGAACATTTAATTAAATTGCATTATAGATAACATCCCTCCTGTCCTTGACGGTAAAGCTGTAAAAAATCTAGGCAGTATTATCGATGCGAAGACCAAGTACTTCATTATAAGGAGTCGGGTAAATTACCATTGCGATAAATAGCTTCATTCTAATTCTTTACCTCTATCTTCTCCTAACATCCACACCCTGTCACTAGATGCAATGGATTGACGCACAGGATGCTTGTAACCACTATTGTTCAAGATTAGTGACTTTTCCTAACTTAGCTGATGCAAGAATTATTGCTAATGCCTTGCAAAAAGCAGATCAAAACAATTTGACTCCTATGCCACGCGATTACTTTAAAGTAAAGAACAAATATGAGTTTGGAAAAGACAGGAGATATTGGATTGGCCTTACCGACTTGGGAAAAGAAGGTGTTTGGAGATGGGCCCGAACCAAACATTTTCTCACCTATGATGACATGTGGTAAAAATTAATTCCTGATAAAGATAATATTATGATTAATCATGATTCATAAGGGACAATTATGTATAAAAACATTCTTTAAATTACAGGTACCCTAATCAGCCTGACCATATAGTAAATCAGATTTTTTAATTTGCCAAATTAAGTAAAAATTTATTGAAAGGAAAGTCTCTACGATAGACTAACAAGAGAACCATATATACTGTCAATAGTGTCAACGGTTATTCAACCGTAAAAATTTTTACAAAACCGAATAACAAAAAATGCCAAACAAAATTAATTGCTTCTTAAAGTTAGCCAAGAATTAGAGATTTTTCCACTCATTTTTATTTCCCTATAACTGTGGAGTTAGATTTTCATTTATTTGTTATGTAATTAAAAAATAATTGGTATTGATACAGAGAAAACAAAAATTAAGTCGTAAGCAAAGGGCTCACGCAGCAGCATCTGAGCACTGCGTATCATTCTGGAATCCAGCATTTTATAATGACACTGAGCGACACACTTTTAATGATGAGCCTTGTAATATGGAGTACTATCCTATTTGCGATCCTCAACCAGCAAATTTGGAACTAACGGCTATCGGAAAGGATAGGGGATTTCCTTGTGAAACTATCTCAGCTAGTGGTTGATCTTCAAGCAAATGTTCGTACATTTAAACTGATGGCTTGAATTATACGTAAATACTAAAAATAAACTCTAATTAATTTTAACAGCCGGTATCTTCTTTTTATTTCTGAAAGTAAATTCCGCTTGATCCAGTCATTGGCCCACTAGTAAAAAAGTTCAATTCGCTGAAAGAATTGACCATCATCCACCTCAACGGTCGGTAGTAAACATCCCCAGCGTTTACAAAGCTAGACTCCATACAAATATTAACCCACTTTTCGGCCCTACCCGTAGGATAATACTGTCCAAGTATGACTTTAAATATTGGGTTGTGGAAATGAGACATCCTAAAATCAATTGAAGTAGAAATTACATAAATATTTGTAAGTTCCGGCAAAAAAAAATGTTTTAATTTCTTACCAGTGTTGCCTTAGGGGATGTAGAAAGTCTTCATAGAACATAGAGTACAACAGTGAGTTTATCAAGGACACCCTATCAAGATAAAATTCCATACATGATCCTAAAACAGTAGCAAATATTTTCCAGCTCATGTCAACCGCCCAATTAAATGAAAACTCCTTATCAGCCTGTTCACTCATAAACAATTGGTTCACCGAGAACTCTTGATAAGTTCCATTGTTTCTATTAAACTTCATAAAGAGAATCTCCATTTCTTTTTCAATCTCCATTTTGGCAAAGAACGTTAGAGGTTGCACCTTTTCCGCACATATGTGCAAATTGTCTATAAGAACGTCCCACATTGGGCGCTTCGAAGTTAAATTTGGTGACAGGAATATTGTCTCGTTGTAAATATAACTTTGGTAAGTGTCCCCCTCCTCAACTCCCCGTGAAGTGTTTAAAGATGTCTCAGTTCTTTTCTTGTACGGTGGCAATGGCTTGCCAATGAGATAAGCCTTCATTATACTGTAAATTTTCCTAACAAATCCGTCCGTATCATGGAGGTAGGGACAAGTGGCAGTGAATATTTTCTCTATTACGTGAAAAACGTCATCCCTCCATTTATCCCCAGAAATTTCCCAGTCATCGCCCTTTCCCTGAACTGCATGTAGAAGCTGTCTGGCATCTTCCGAATTGGGCTTTATCAGTGAGCAATAATCTAAAAATACATAAGATTTTATGAAATTTGCTCGTTTATTAGAGTAGACTCCAACAAAGGCACTACCTTGAACCTTTGGAAGAACATTACAAATAGTGTAATCGCCCTCCTTAAAGTTCGCCATGGAAAGCACGACATCACTATATGGCCACGGGGTTTTCTCGAACGGTACCGTCCTTCTCCTCTCGACGATTTCCACCGCCCTGAAAAACTTATCTCTCGCTCTTACCAAAGCCTTCCTGTGCCGCCAGTAATTTGCCGTTAGTAACTCCGCTATACTAGTCAATCTCTGTATGAGCCATCCATCTTCTCTAAGTTTTTGTTTAAGTTCTACTGCTTCCTGTTCCAACTGCTTGAAGGCTTTCTGATCGTTAACATTATACGGATTTTCCACCAAGTTTTGAGCAAGTTGAGAGAGTCTCTTTTTGGCGTCTTCGTACTCTTGTAGAGTGCCTGTGATATTAGTTTCATTAATTTTAATACTGATTCCCTCCCATTTTACTCTCATGTTGCTTTCCAAGCTGGACACTGTATACTCCCGAATTCTTATGTATTCTTGGGCGAAGGGATATATCGCGTATGCCAAGTACGCTTGGTACTCCGCGCTGGCTGCTTCCTAAAACGTAAAATCATGCAATTCAAGTAGGTCGAGAAGGAAATATCTTTAAAAAAATTTTATTGAGAGTAGATGTACGTCCTTTACGCACTTTGATTTCTTCTTCGCCCAGCTCCTCAGCAACTTTTTCGTTGTAAGCTTCTCTTTTATGAAATAAGTAAACATTTGCAATTAATTGATTTCTCATTAAAATCGAATTATTTACTTTAAGACATTGCGTACCTAGCCTCAGTCCATTTTTGTTTAAGCTCTTCATGCTTCTCTTCATAAGTTTCATCAGATTCTGAACCAGATTTTACGTCATACAACTCGTATCGCAACTTACCCTTAACTTCTGTATTCCAGAATTTACTTTTCTCTACATTATCTATATTGGGACTTAGGGAGTCAATGATCTCTATCCCTAAGTACCCAAGTTTGCCCTCTTGATCTGAATATTTTGCCAAGTTGCTTAACACCACCGCTTCCTGTTGTCTACTAAATAGAGGATATTCTAGACACCCCTTGAAGGTCATTTTTACGTCATTTCTCAGCCAAAACATTGCTCCTCTAACTTCACCCCGAACGCTTATAATTCTGGCTTCATTCAAGGGCATGACGTTTTGATCCACTTGCTCGAGAATCCCGACATATTCAATGTGATCATCTTCGCCCATGTACTTGGTCGCGTCTAACCGACAGAATGTAGGAGCACCTTTATGCTCTTCTTTCAGTTCAGTCCAAGGATATTCTGGATGATTTGCTTGGACTCTGTAAGTCGCCTCGCCAGATTTACCTTTCTCTAATATACACTCGCCATCGTGACCTATCATGAGGAGGGAGGTTAGGTTAATGTACTTATGTAGTCCCTGCCTCGCAGGATATCCCCAGCCTATGTCGTAATAAGGCGCTGTAAACATTTGCAACGCAGGCTTCCTATAATCCTTAGGATGACCTATGAGGAGGACTGATTGAAGTACTCGTGTCGGCTGGATTCCTTTAGGCCCGCAAGAAGGGTTGTACAAGGCGCAATGGTGGGGTAACCATTTTAACTCCCCTCCTTCAAATACACTCCCAAAACGTTGGGTCACTGCGTAGTAATGCATTACTAAGCCGTTCGTGCAAATGTAGACATCTCTGCAAGTTCACAGAGTAATATAATAATATTGTTAATTGAATTAAATAATAACTTTTTTTTTGATTTGGTTACCGAGCCATACTTCAAACCGGATACGTCTATGAAGCCAGGTCCTCTACTCCGTACAAGTAATTTAGGTTCTCCACTCTTCCAAATATTAATGTAGGGAGTGTAGAAGGAGGACTCGTCACAAAATCCATGCCAAATGGATTTATGGCAACTGGCTGACTTTGTCCACGCAATTTTTATCGTAATCATACTTATCACAAAGAAAGCTATAAATGGCTGCTTCATACTCGTCCAAATTAATAATCATTAGGATCGCCGAAATTGAATAAATCTGTTTAAAAAAAAGTGAAAAGATACCCTAAAAATGTCGTCACTTCGGCGGAGCTCGTGTCACTACGGGCCAATTGTTCCCCAAGGCCAATTTCGAAACCAATGCTCGTAAAAGTAAGCCAATGCCATTGTATTCGAATTACACAAGAGTAGGAAGATTGTTGCAATTTTTGTTTTATAATAGCGCATTGTCTCTTACGAGCAAACAATTGTGAAATTAATATTCATTTTCAGGCATTGCTCAAATGCAGCCGTTACAGATGAAGCATGTGGAGGAGATGAAACACTATTTATGCAAGAATTTCTTTGTTTCAGATAAATTTTTAGTTTAAATTACACCGACAAGCCAATCTCAAGTTTATTCATCTTTCTACGGCTAATTATTGGGTGGACATTGTTTTAAAAAAATAGAAAAGAATTTGAACGGGTAATTTATAATTTAAGAGGTGGGGGGATGGGGACAGAAATTAACCGAGGAGGACTGGCTTAGCGATGGCAGGAGCAGCGAGGAGTCCTGGGTGGGCAATTACTCCTGGAGCAGCGAGAACTCCTGGGGCGAGGACCTGAATAAATAATTGATTCAATTATTTAAAGCCAATAGTTCATATGGTATTCTTTCTTATGGGACAAAGTGAGAATCATGAATAATTTTATATTTTCTTACTGGAGCAGCACGGAGAACTGGAGCTGGGGCCAAGAGTGGGGCGTGCGCAACGGCAAGTGGGGCTGGGTGGGCAAGAACCTGAGGAAATTAAATATTTCAAGTTAATAATCGCTCCAAACGGATTTATTTTTTAATATTGAGGTTATTCAACAATTTAAATTACAGCGGGAGCAGCATATCCAACTGGGGAAACAACTGGAGCTCCCAAAAGTCCAGCGGAAGCTACAGCAGCGAAGGCAAGGACAACGATGGCAACGGCCTATTTCAAAACAAGATATTCTTATAGTTCACAATTACCAAGATTTAAAAACTTTAAACCCCGAAAATATTTTGAATGGAAACTTACTTGCATGTTGATGGTTTTTTGGGGGATTGTGTAAAACACAAAAAGATTTGTTTAGAGAGATTGGCTTGAGGTGGAAGGAGAGAGCGAATGATACTGTTCTGGAGGTCTAACAGGTCCTTATATACTCCAATTTTTTTCCATAAAGTCTACCCATCATCTCCAAATAAACCATACAAGACTCTTTACTCATTTTTGTAGGAAATGGAAATTGCTCTTTTGCTTAACGGCATCTTTGCTCAATCTGATATTTAATGTTCATTCCATGTGCAAAAACGCAAAAAACGGTTATACATGTACACTATAACAAGGAAGATCTTCGCGATGCTTTACGCAGGGTCACTAATATGAAGTCTTTACGACCATCGCATCATAATCTCAGCAGAAAAAAATTATCTCATGCTGAGTCCACCTAGCAATCCAAATCACATTGTTAGAGCTCTCGCTATATGCCTTTTTTTCTTATCAATCGAATCCTATCATTATTTACAACAATGCAAAAGCTCTAAATCATTAAAACCATGAATGAGTTAAAACATTTTATGTAGTTTTTATTTATTTAGGCATTACATTAACATCCTATTAACTAAACCGCCTTCATCCTCCACATCACGAGTGACATGTGTATCACGTTTACAGCTAGTGTCTCCAAATTTAGAAGTATCATTAGTATCAAGTTTCTTAGCACTTTGCCACGTGGTAACATGACAAATACCTGACCCAGAAATAACAAACCGGACAAAAAATTTCCATTGTAGTTTTGTTTATTTCTAACGGTAAAAATATCCAATATGCAAATTAAGTGATGAAACCTATTAATAAAAAGTTGATCACTTACGTCACCAATAAAACCTTTCTGAAGCTCTAAATGCAAATGTGGACTTCTTTCTTCTGGGTGAGATCCAGATTTGTCGTCATTCGAAATTGAATAACGATCATTCATTAAAGCGGACACGTGCTTGAATTTACTCATTTATTGTGAACAATTATCATTTTTATGTAGGAGGGACTTCATTTCCGAACAGTGCCAAAGTCAAGTCGAGTCATTGTCATGAGATTTTAGTTTTTACTGCTCTCGAGTCTCAAGTCGATTCAAGCTCGAGCACTAAAAACTCAAAAAGAAACTGTGTTCAAGGTCGTCTGTCCGTCCGTCCGTCTATTGGCGTTGGAAGGCATAAGCCACAAAAAATATGCAATGAGTAGGCACATGTCTATAAATCACTCGAGATTATTTAGCTCCATAGAATAATCAGAAAAACGTCTAGGCTGAAAAACATTCCTTTAGATTTTTATTTTCAACGGAAGACTCAAAGACCCACAAGTACTCGTCACCTCTTGGACTTTTTTTTCCGTAATAAAAATTGAATGGATATAGCTCGAAGTAAATGAAGGACTTCAACGTGATTATAAACCTATAACATTGTACATGAAGGGCCATGATCTCCACATGTTCTAATCATTTCTGTTTTTTGCATGAGAATCATCCCTATTTTCTTGTTTACTTCAATTCGATTAAAGTAGCCCTGTCAAGGTGTCAAGTCTACCGTGTGTGGTTTACTGTCTACTCAAAGTAGTTTAGCCACTTTGACTAGACCAAGACCACTGACCTTAGGAATAAAAAAGAGTTCAATAAATAAACATGAGCTTTGATCAACTCTACATGGAATCAGGGTTGATGGCAAAGAGAGCGGCACGGGCAGCTCATAAATTTTTCATTAAAGACGGATGCAGAAATTATCAAGAAAAAATGGTTGGATTCAAGTCTCAAGCTGAGTCAAATGTAAAATCCTGTAGGACAATTATAATTTCTGAGTTATAGGAGGTGGCCACAGGGATTCAGTGTTGTCCGCATGATATCCGGTGTCTTAGGAAATGTATGAACCGCAATCCTTAATGAAGTTGACTTGTTACATGAACAAATGAAACTTGAGTTTTCTGATGTGTTTAATCGTAGTTTAAATGTTTTACTTGATCTATTTGCATTAAGAATTTTTTCATGAAAATGAATGCCTCGGAGGTAGAACTCAACCCGACTGTACAGGGACTCACAGGAGTTCTCAAATACGGTGGATTCATTTGTATAGTTATTTATGTTTTAATGCATTTACTCATCGGCCTAATTCATTTGATCACGTGGAAAGTGCAACCGATGGGAGGTCGAGCCTTCACGAATATCCTAGTGATTAGGGTGGCTCATTTGATAATCTTGATAATAAATATGCAAGCCAATGAAAACAATTGGCAGAGAAATCACCCCTGGGGTTGTTTCTTAGTGAATGGGTTTCATTGTCTATTGTGGATGACAGAGTGTACCTGGCTTTTAATAGTGAACTGGAATTTTTTCTATGCGTTTAAGGATGTCTCGCACAGAAGGCTTCCAGATGGAGGAAGAGGACGCAATATAGCCTACTTAAAGTACTCGTTGTTCGCTTGGGGTGTGCCTTTATTTATATTTCTAGTTCAATTAGTCGTTTACGTGATAACCAAGAATGACTCCATGACTACTGATTGCGTCCCCACCAGAGACACTCTGTACTATTACATCATTCCGGTGTATTCCTTGATGGTGGTAGCTTCTGTTTTCTTGATGGTCATGACTCAAAGGGCGATTTACAAGCAGAGGAAAGATACCGAGCTGGTCAGACTTACCACGGAGAACAAAGATGGTCCCTCCAGGTAATTATTAGAAGCCAGATATTTTCTTCAAGTTATAATATCCTTTGTTTTATTTACAGTTTTACCATTTTTTGGAAACTTTCCATTCTCATGGGAATCAACTGGCAGTTGGAGTTTTTTGTCATGATATTCTTCATCATTTCATCTTATGAACATAAAGAACCTAATTCTACGGAAGGAATGGAAGAAGAATGTTATTTTGGAATAAGTTACGCTAAATTTACTTTAATAGTGGCATTAATCATTGTAATTCTGATATATTTGTACATGGCTTCTTTCGCTGTGTTCCTGTTTTACATGTTCGTGGTTACAAATGCAAGCACGAGGAAAGAACTTTGTAGAATATTTAGGAAATTTATTGATGGAGTTAGAAAATCGGGAGAATACTTAAGACTGAATAAGCTAATTAATACCAAATGAAACCAAATTAAACAGAAGTTAATTAATTGAACATTTTTCCACAAGGGCTAATGAGTGCCTATCCGCCGACATGGAAACTTATTTGTTTTCGTGGAAGTGATAATAAGCATTTATTTTAGTAATTTAAGCCGACCACAAAGGTTAACCAAAATGCCGATTTGTGTGAATGAGCCAAGTCATTGTAAATACTTTTTGATAAATCATAAAAAATACATGAGAAAGTGAATGAATTTTAGACAGTATGACGCATATCAAAAAGATCAATTCCATGACACAAATGAAAAAAATGAAACGAAAGTTTATTCAAATTGAAGTACTTACTTACGACATGTATCAAGACCGACTCCGTTTTTCCAAACCAAGATTTTAATCTTTCTGATGTAATCATGATTAAATTTCATTATTAAGTTTTTATTTGGTCCATTTGCATTAAGAAAAATAATTAAAAATTGTTAACCTAAACTAGCAAAAATGAATGAATCTGACCCGACTCTAAAGGGTTTCACAGGAGTCGCCAAATACGTTGGAATCATTTCTTTTGTTATTTATGTTTTAATACATATGCTCATCGGTCTAATTTATTTGATCACGTGGAAAGTGCAACCGATAGGAGGTCGAGCCTTTACGAATATCCTAGTGATTAGGGTGGCTCATTGGATAATTTTGCTGATAAATTTTGACGCGAATGAAGGCAACTGGCAGAGAGATCACCCTTGGTGATGTTTCTTAGTGAATGGGATTCATTGTCTATTGTGGATGACAGAGTGTACCTGGCTTTTGATAGTGAACTGGGATTTTTTCAATACCTTTAAGGATGTCTCCCACAGAAGGCTTCCAGGTGGAGGAAGAGGACGCAATATAACCTACTTAAAGTTCTCGTTGTTCGCCTGGGGTGTGCCTTTGTTTATATTTCTGGTCCAGTTAGTCGTTTACGCGATAACCAAGAATGACTCCATGACTACTGATTGCGTCCCCACCAGGGAGACTTTGTACTATTACATCATTCCAGTATATTCCTTGATAGTGATGGCTTCTGTTTTCCTGATGGTCATGACTCAAAGGGCGATTTACAAGCAGAGAAAGGAAACCGAGCTGGTCAGGCTTACCACGGAGAACAAGGATAGTCCCTCCAGGTAATAATTAGTGATCATATAATTCCTAAAGTCTTATAATGTCATCCAAGTCCTACATATTGTGTTCTATTTACAGTTTTACTATTTTCTGGAAACTTTCCATTTTCATGGGACTCAACTGGCAGTTGGAGTTTTTTGCCATGATATTCTTCATCATTGCATCTTATGAAGAACCTAATTCAAAGGATCAAGTGGAGCATGTACAAGAAGAACATAACATTGAACATATTAACGATAACTTTGAACACCTAGTAACATTAATTATTGCAATTTTGGTGTATTTGTACATGGCTTTTTTTGCAACTTTCCTTTTTTGCATGTTTGTGGTTAAAAATGTAAACACGAGGAAAGAACTTGGTAGGATTTTTAGGAAACTTTATGGACAGAGTTAGAAATACTGGGGAGAATATTTAAGACTGGATATGCCAAACAATGATAAATAAATTAAAATAGATTAACTGAAGTTTTTTCCTTAAGGGCTAATACGTATGTGCGTACCCATCCACCGACATGGAAACTTTGTTTTTATGTAGGGGATTATGAGCGTTTATTTTAGTCACTAAAGTTGACCTCAAAAGCTAACCAAATATCGGTTTTCCATTTCGCGTATGAGCCAAGAGCCAACTCATTTTCTATAAACTCAATTAATATTCGCAGTTCTCTGATAACTGGTAGTTTTTCTTACATGAGGAAGTGAATTAATTTTAGACATTATGACGCAAATCAATTCATGACTCAATAAAGAAAGAACAAATGAAAGAAAAGGTTTAATCAAATTAAAGTACTTACGAAATGTATCAAGGCCGACTCCATTTTTCCAAACCAAGATTTTAATCTTTCCTTTGAATCATGGGGGAACCTTCCACCGTAGGATTGATAACGACCTTGGGTCATCTCCAGACAGTTTTACTGAATCTCGTAGTGATTATCTATTTATTCACTGGATGTACCTAATCACCTGGAAAGTACAGCCAGTGGGGGGTAGGGCGTTTGCACATATGCTAGTGTGTAGGTCAGTCCACCTCTGTGTCTATGGTTTAACCCTTTACGGACTGGAAAAGAATTGGCCGGAGGAAATGCCTTGGGCTTGTATTACAATCGGGTGGATTCATCAGTTTGTCTGGATTTCAGAATATGCTTGGCTCTTGGCAGTAAACTGGGACTTTTGGAATACTTTTAAGAGCATCTTACCCCATAAAAGTCCCAGTACAGAATCATTCTTGAAAAACAGGAAGTACTTGAGATACTCAATGTTTGCCTGGGGCTTGCCTTCCTTTATCGTGAGTACGGAGCTTATGATTTACTACTCCGCAAGGAAATTGGATGGAGTGCTTGTTCCCGACTTTGGAGCTTGTATCGTCACCAGACCTTCTTTAATATTTTATATTATTCCAACAATCTCCATTTTTATTTTGGGATCTATCATCCTAGTTGTTTGTACTCAACGAGCGGTGCGTCGCCATAGAGACGATACTAATTTTGTTAGGCTTACGAAAGACCGCAACGATGACATTTCCAAGTAAATTAATCAATTCTACTTTAAACTTGTTTAACCTAAATTTTTTGCAAATATTTCTCGATTTTTGATTTCCAGTTTTAGCCTCTTCTGGAAACTGTCTATTCTCATGGGAATAAACTGGCAAATCGAGTTTATATTTGGACTTGTGATTATCTTCACTGTAGACGGAAAAGACGATCACTATGAAGGAAATACTCCTATTTCCACAGTAATAGGACTTGGCGAAGATACTGCTAAAGTGGTCTCCATGTTTGCCGTTTTTTTCTTCTCCCTTTACATGTTCCTGTGCGCCATATACATTTCCATAATTTTTCTCTTCAGAAATGACAGGACATTTACCGAACTCTCTCGAATTTACAGGCAGCTAAGGTCCTATAAAATTTGTATAACCTCAACCTAATTTTTTCTTATGATTAGACCTCAGAGACCTTATTTCCTCACTTGAACATAAATGATTTGTTAAAAACTCGACTATAGCCTATAATTCTAATCAGTCAGTAAGAGTATTTAATTTTACGCAATATGCTCGTTTTGTTCTTCCAAGTGCATAACTTAGATGATGTAATCAGAGCTTCAGCATCTGCACACGACTCCTCTTCATGAATAATTACTTCCATTAACAAATGAATGAACAAAGAAAGGGA